>OZ023155.1:10402851-10707607 GCA_963678695.2 Diplodus puntazzo | reverse complement strand
AAGAAATTGGTGATATCAGCCCATTTTCACAGCATAAAACACAGGTATTAATAGTAAAATTAACATTACATTAGATTAGCTCGAAGTGTGAACACAGTGCTGATCTCCATAATGTTGTGTCAGCGCAGGACATAGCGAGGGTGTGCCTACAAAATAAAGTCCTTTATATATCCTTGAATATGCCTTCCTTTTCTTTCCTTCAGTTTTCCTCATAGCAGGTGATGGTTATGAACCTTGACTCTGGTTGCCATCCACCATGAAACAGAAAACTTTGTTCAGTGTGATGTGATATTTGTGCATTGGTCTGACATCATATGCAAAATAAGGATCCAGAGTATTAGAGGCCAGATAAAGCTTTGAACACTCTGCACCTCTGTGCTGTTAAATAATAATTAACAGCACAATTTCAACGCAGCAACACACTGGAACTCTGCTTGGGTTCACTCAGTAGTGTTTGGCTCTGAAAAGATGTCTGTTAGATTCAGGCTCATTCCCTGCTGCAGACTATAATGGAGCATCAATATTTGCCCCAAAAGTGTCCCCTGCTCATTAACTGCTGGAACTGCAAAGACAACGGGACACTCAAAATCCTGCTCATCAGCAGTTTTGGATCCTACTGGATGAGAACTGAATGCTTTCACAGCCAACTAAAAGTGACCATGGACCTGCATCTTTGACTGGAAGCTGCCTCCTTGCAAAGCAACGTCAGCCTTGTTAGGCTTGTGTTTTTCTCTTCAACCAAAGCGCACACACACACACACACACACACACACACACACACACACACACACACACACACACACACAAACACAGTCAAGGCAACAGGACTCTCATGTTAACAACAACAGTACATTCTGTGCGGTGTGATCTGTAAGAACAACATCACTGCCTGATGGTCCAATTTTCTGCATCATGACTCTGTCTTTCTGTTTGCCCGCTGTGCGTGAGAATGAAAAGTGTTTTTCTAAATGAATTGCATTGCCGTTACACACACCCACACACACACACAAACAGATACCAAGCCGTAACTCATGTTAACAATTAAGGTGTAATCTCTGTTCCTGTAAGTGAGTGTCAGTAGGAAGTTTGTGCACCAGCCAGCTGTGAATTAATGAGCCACTACAGTGCTAAGCCACTCACTGAGTCACGCATGGGGATGTTTCAGATTATTCTTGTTCTCATGTGAGTGACTGTTGTTCAAGTCTGGTTATAAAGATGTGAACGGTCTTTCCTGGTCACAGGTCCAAGTCTCAGAGTTTATAGTGCACCCAAAAACTTCCTTCCTGGACCTTCAAAATATATGTGCAACTGCACATGTGCAATTTGTTTTAATCGGTTTTAAGTTTCTTTGTTTCTTTCCGTCTACAGTGATCACAGAGCCCAAAGGATTCTACAAATTGAGACCCACCCCAGCCACAGTCAGTATAACCTGCTACCATCTGGCAAAAGATACAGAAGTATCTGCTGTCAGACCACCAGAACACAGAGCAGCTACAATCCCCAAGCTGCGAGACTCCTGAAATCATCGTCAGGGGTCCACTGTCTGAAAAAGTGTAGCAAAACTTGAAAACTCAGTCATTATTTCATTTTTTTAAACAATGAAATGTACTTTGCACTTTGCCTCACTTTGACTGATTTTATGAATTAATATTAACTAATGTTTTATCTCTGTGTAGGTATGAGATGGTCAGTGCTTCATTCACATCGCCAGTCAGTGCTATTACTTTAGACTCTTAGGAGCTGTATCATAGGCAACTGGACGTGTTCAGTTCACCCTGCTGCCTTCTGGCAGAAGATACAGAAGTCAATGAGACACGTCCAGTTGCCTACGCTACAGCACTTAGAATTGCCCTGACCTGGATGACTGAGAACCTTCATCAACATCTTTCGATTTATTAGATGGACTTTAGCGTCACTTTTGAACACAGTCAGTGGAGACTACAAAGTCCTGTCAACTCAGAAAAACACTGACTGCTTAACAGTAATGTGAGGTGACACAGGAGCAGGACAGTTATTAGGAATACTGTCCTTCAACCACTAAAAGATGGATTTATCCTTTGGGATCAACAAATATCCCAAAATGAAGAGATCAGGTAACAGCTCAATTATACCGCTATGCTGAACAAACCTGTTGTGCTCAGCTCATATAGATTGGAAGGCTTGTGGAAAAGAGTATTTGAGTGTCTGTCTGTGTGTGTGTGTGTGTGTGCGCGCACGTTGCATGGGTAATAGTCCAATCATCCGGTTGAGTCAAACTACAATCCAGACACATCTGTACAAACACACACTGCCTTGTATCAATTCTTATTCCAAACTATTTCTTCTGCTGCTGCCCTGCTTCAATCTCAATTTCATTTTTCTCAATGTGAACCTCCCTTGTTTCAATCTCTCTAAGAGCAGTTTTTTGTTTTTTTTTAGAATTTTTTTTTTCTACAGTTTTCTGCAGGTCCCCTCCCCTCCCTTCCCTCTCACCACTGCTTTTCACCCATATAACCCTAAAGAACTGCAGGGAGGCTGCAAACGTTTGTCCTGGTAAAGTACTGCATGTGTGTGAATGTGTATGCGTGTGTGATCATGTGCTCCGATGTTGGCATCTCAACAGAGTTTTTCTATGTTTAGCAATTTGAAGGTAAAGTCTGACATTACCTCAAATGGTGTGAGAGATATAGACATGAAAGAGAAAAGCAGATGGGAAACAGATAAAAACAGACAACCATGCAGAGTGAGGTGATGAGTGAAGGAATCCAAAATTTTGTTATCTCAGAATAAAACTCTCCATTTTATAGCCTATAGCCTTTTTCAGTTGTTTAAATGTCTGTCTCACTGTGGACAGATTCTCTCAGTGCACATGTGTTTGACAAAACCCACCTGCTGGGTAAGAAGTTTTCTGCTGTTTCAGTGTTTGGGGACAGCAGCCTGGGTGCAATCAAGAATAATTTTCCTCTTGGGACTAATGAACACTGCACACTTATCATACAATACTGGGACACTCGCCTTGACCTGTGTGTGCGTGTGCCGGTGTGTGTGTCTTGATTGCTTGAACATTTGCAGCTCTCCACAAATGAAGCTGACGTTTGAATCCCAGCCATCGGTGTAAATTCAAAATTAAATATTTAATATGTTTATTTGAGCCATTTTTGTTGAAGTTCAGCCAAACCATGGGGCTACTGAAACCTGATGCTAACTGTCACAAATGTTACATCATGCAATAACTATTATACATTACAATGTGGTCACATGTGTGATCATTTTACTTTAAGTTGTGCAGTATTTAAGTGAATGTATACAAACTGTTCAATAGTCTCTTAATTTGTAATCCATTCCGTACAAGACTCATAATATATTAATGAGACCATTTTGCAAATACAGTTTATTATCCTTATCTTCTTCCTAATCATATTCTCCAGATGAGTATGATCACTTACCTGGTGACGCAGAGGAATTACTTCAAAATAAAGAGTTAGTGGGACATCTTGTGGACATCTACCAGCAGTGCACACAAGACATTTTCTCAGACATTGCTATTTTGGTAAATACAAAAAAAATAAAAAAATACATTTCATTTTTTATTAGTTTTATGCTACAAGTCCTTATGACATTTTATTCCATTTTAGTGAAGAGGCCAACCTAAATTGCATCACAATAATTATTTTGAATGGCAAAATACAGGCTCTAGATAAGAAGATAAAGGCAAAACTACCTGTGGCCAAGTTCAGGTGAATCAATTAGTTTGTTATTCCAGCTATAGAAAAAGAATGAATTACATGGTTTCTTCTAGCGCTAGTTCCACATATAGCCTATGCAAACTTACACATAACCAGCTGTGTTAATACAGGACTGTGCTGATGTAAACAGAGGTGTGTGTGAAGTGTTTGGTGTCTGTTAAGTGTTCAGCAACCTGTGTAAACAAGGTGCTGCTCATTCAGGCCTTTAATATGGTAAAATTACATAAATCTGCTTCCAAATATTGGGCTGGTCCCCCATGTCTCCAAAAACTATGCTTGCACCAGATACTAATCATACTGAGACTGAGTACAGACCGAATCACAGAGTTTGTTTACAGTTACTTTCGTGGAGGAAACACCTGCGTCATGCACTGGCTGATGTTCAATTTATTTCAAAGTGTATATATATATCCATATATATCAATATATATCTATATATATATACATATATATCAATATATCTATATATATCTATATATCTATATCTATATCTATATATATATTAGGGCTGTCAAACGATAAATTTTTTAAATCGCGATTAATCACATTTTGTCCTTAGCTAACTCGCGATTAATCGCAAATTAATCGAAATTTTTTTGGCACATTTTTTTCTGTTCTAAATGTACCTTAATGTATTTTTTTCAGAAAGGGTTAGGGTTAGGCAAACATGCTTGCTTTATGAAAATGTTTATTCAGCACTTCAAATCATGCAGGAAAATAAAAGGCTCAAAAAATACCCCCTTAAATGGGATCAAAACATGGTAATATCTGCTTTTGGCGGTGGGTTCTCTGCATCTGCCATGTGTTTAGCTTGCAAATGATATTTGAGACATGACATACTTCATAGGTAACTCATTTCATGTCGATAGTACGTTCAGATAACTTTTGTCCTGTCAACCGAACCATGTGGCAGTGTTTTGAAAGTGAATTTGCCGTTCGTAAGTCCTTTCTCCATTGTGTTTTTCCCGAACCACCAACCCTGCTTCTTCTTCTGATTCCTTTTCCATTTCCCATAAATCATACAATGCGCGTTTCTTTTTTTTAATACCGAGCATTAATCGCATATATATATGTATATATATATGTATATGTGTATATATATATGTATGTGTATATATATGTATATGTGTATATATATATATATGCATATATATGTATATATATATATATATACATATATACACATATATATATATACATATATATATATACACATATATATATAGTTGTTGTTGTAAATCTAAGAGGTGTATATATGCATGTATATATATATGTATATATATGTATATATATATATATATATATATATACATATTTATATATATATATATACACATATATATATATATACACATATACATATACATACATATACACATATCTATATATCTATATATCTATATATATATATACATATATATATATTAGGGATTTGAATCTTTGGGTGTCTCACGATTCGATTCAAAATCGATTCTCGATTCAACTGATTCTCGATTCAACTGATTCTCGATTCAACCGATTCTCGATTAAAAAATTGATACAATGCATAGTGTGTTAAGGCAAATTATGGCATAAAAACAATACAGTTTGTATAAGATAATGTGATTTTTAAATAAACTGATTCCAATGATGTAATCACACAAAGGCAAACTTAAGACAAAAGGTAACATCCATCTATGGTCATATATAAGAAATGAGAACTTCTTCCATGAAATGCACAACAGCACAAATTTAATAGCGCAATCTTCTGCAGAATGAAAAAAGCAAGCCCTTAAAGAGGGTTTTGACTAGATGAATATGGGTTTTGAAAAAGTTGCTGTCTCTGTGCTTGGAAGGAAGGTGCTGGCTACACTGTGTGTGGATGTTATGACCTGCACCTTCTTTTTGTGCACTTCTATTTGACATTGTGCTGCAGTGCATGGCTGCCCTTGTTGGCATAGTTAATAGCCGCTTATATACTGGGCAGCAAGCCGCCAATTTGACCATCCTTTTCGCGGCTCGGTCCGCAGATTTAGACAGAAGCCGGTAAATTGGGCGTCCGTCCTGGTCCGCCAATTTGCCACCTCGGAGGGTACACTTTTATCCAACTCCATTCCGATCTAAATCCGAGACGTCGTTATGCTGGAAATTGCGTGAGATGGGCGGAGGTGTCGATGACCTGCACTGTTGTTGCCCACTTCTGCTGCACATTACGTTCGCTAAAGTCCCACATATGCAAAACCTACTTTTTCGAACTCCTCCTTGGGATTTTGTCCGATCTGCGTGAAACTTGGCACGTGCACTCTTCAGCTGGACCTCATCTAAAATTATGAAAAGAATTTTGCTCGGTCAAAAAATGTGCAAATTATTAACGAACAAATATCTGTAGCTAGCTATAAAAATGGTTTGATATCTTAGTCAAACTAAATGCTATTAACAACAAATTTGAGTTCCTTGGTTGGCATGAGACTGGGAAGGGATGAGCCAAATTTGGCGAAGTTTGGCCACTAGGGGGCGCTAAAAATATCTGAACTTTATATCTCCTGAACGGCTGCACCAATTTTTACAAAGTTTGGTCGGTATGATGTAGGGCCAATCCTGAGGCCACATCTTGAAGGTGGTCATTACTGGTCAATGTGGGCGTGGCTTTGTACAACAAATCCAAATCGGCACACATTCAGCCTTTTGCACTTCCCATTACAGCGAATACCGCGGCTCAGACGTTGGCCTGTGTCCTCACTTTTGCCCTGAGCCCGTCATCCTTTGGGGCCAACTTCCGCGGGCTCTGCGGTGTGCGGGGGGGCTTGGCCCCCGTTCATAACTGCTTGCAGTTCTAGTTATTATTATTGCAGTTCTAGTTATTATTATTATTAATTACAAGTTAGCTAATTAGTTAACTCAGTAAACATAACAACCACAACAGTGTGTCATCATAAGTGAAACCTAACTGCGTTCAGACCGAAAGCGCACAAAGAGGGAAATACGCCTTGTCTGCCCTGTCCACTCCACTTAAGTCGATTATGTCACTTTTATCACCATTCAAAATGTTAGGTCTTGCTTCTAAATTTAAAGGGCCCGCACACCACTCCCGTTAAACACCACCACGCAACTACTAGCACAGCCCATCCATGTACCGACATTGTTGATCACGGAAGTTACTTGATAAAGTCATTGAAGTCCGTGTAAAGCAAATTCAGCCATTTTCTTCTAAACACATTAAAAAGGTCATAAATGTATTTCCTTAAAACATGTAAAAAGCCATTCAACCATTTAGAATTGAATTTTGGAGCTAGGCTCACAAACTGTGTTTCACGATTTCTGTGTTCAGGATTTAATGGGCGGGTCAGAAACCATGGCCGCGTCACATAATGATATGTCTGTACACTTCATGCCAAAGCAGCTAGGGCATTTTCCCAGGAACAGGGTTTTGGTTAGCAGTATTGACAAACAGTTCCAGATCTCCTAATGTGTATCGATGTGTTCTCTAAATACGCAAGGGTCAGATGTCTTAACAACAAATCAGGAGCATGTATTACAAAAACTTTTGACGACATTCTGAGTGAGGGTCATATATCTACAAAACTCTAAATGGACGCGGGCACAGAGTTTTATAACAAACCCTTCCAACAGCCATTGGATCAGTATGAAATCCAACATTTTACAACAACAACCGAAAACAAGGCTAGTGTAGTGGGGCGTTTTAACAGAACCTTTAAGACTTGAATGTGGAGATATCTATAGTCTGTTAATTTGCGTAGACAGGGACGTGCACATGATTACAGAGGAGCAGGGGCTCAAAGTCAGAAAAGGGCAGTACGTGAGCGCGCGCCAAATTTCGCTCAACTGTCACGTCTCATCTACGTACGTGGTGAAGTTCTCCATGAGGCAATGGCCTCTCTCTCTCTCTCTCTCTCTCTTCCGTGAGAGACAGAGCACAGCTGCAGCAGAAGGAGAAGCAGCTTTGTCGGCTCAACACACACAACACCATATACATACAAAATGCATACAGTAGATAACCGTGGCTCCTTTTACAAATTACGGACATGGAAGGTTCTCGCAGGATTAAGATCACAGACGACCTCTGCAATACAAATTATTGGAGGTCCCCAGGTAACAGGCCAGCTGACAGTCTTGCCTGGGCCCGGGACGAGATAATCTTAGATGGAGCCCCCGCGCCCAGATCTCTCCTTTTCCCTTGCTCTTCCTCACCTCTGCTATTCCTCTGCTCTGACTGAAATTAAATGTGTTATCAGTTGTTATAGTTGTAAATTTTTCATTAGTTTCTATTTTAATTTAGTTTTTCAGTTTTTGTTATTTCAGTTTAGTTTTAATTAGTTTAAGTGATTTAAGTAGTTTAAGTTCAGTTTATATCTAGAAATTTAATTTTAATTGACTATAATAACTCTCGCGCGTACGCATGTACACGTAGACTCTGGCGGATTCTGCTGTCGAAGTCTTTATGGAAATGGCAAAGTGTACACCGATAAATCCCGACCGCGCTGTTGGCAAAATGCCACTTACGTTCCTGATACTTCAGACAGAAGAACACACGGAGCTGACTGTGAATCTCACCAACACATTTCCTCAAAACAAAAAAGGCGATGATGGAAGCGGCAAATGAACGTACATGTTTAAAGGCAGGAACACACCGGCCCAACCATTGGACGAGGTCGGGAACAAATACGTTTGGTGTGTTCAGCTGCGTCGGAAGCTTTCAGAGCCGTGCGGACGTTGTCTGCTCCGACTCAGCATGCTTAGTCTGATGAGGGCTGTCAGACGTCTGAGCCACTGGATTCTCTGATTGGCGGTGTGCTAGCGAATCAGCACGGTGTGTGGGAGGGGCAGAATACTGTGTGCGCATTGCTTTTCTACGCACTCCGTTCCGTCATTTCTTGTTTTCATGTTTTGGAGTACTGACATGAGACTAGCTGTTATTATGTCTGTTCAGGACAAATGAATTTGTGTTCGTTTGGTAATGCCTCGCTGCATGTGTAGTATGCAGCTGTTTTTGTCTGAAATAGTTAAGTTTCGTTTTGATCGAAAGTAAAAAGAGTTACGTGCATAAACCTCTAGTCCAGTGTCTTAACACTAAAGCCACCCGCTTATTGCATCTCGCGCAAGCGCAGAACGTACACGCTACTGTGGAGCTGGCAGCACGTCTAAGCGGTGTGTTTCAATGCAACTTTTGTGCCGAACGGGTCAGAAGAGAGGGAACAGAGTGGTCGGAAAATGGTTGGATAAGGCAGTTGGACGTCTGGGAGGTGTGTGGGGGGCTTAAGACCTAACTAAACGTAATTTAAGACCTATATGCAAAATATGGACATATTCAAGACTTTTTAAAGCCTAAAATTGAGATTGTCAAATTTAAGACTTTAAAACTTTAAAACTCCGTGGAAACCCCGTCTCTCTCACCGGCAGCCTGACTCCGTCCCCCCCGCATCTCTCTCTGTCACCTGACTGCAGATGGAGCTCTCTCCTCTCTGTCTCGTCCTCTGACGGAGCTACCAAATTCAACTTTCTGTCAAAGGTAACGTGTGGTGTCAAGCTTTTATACAAGCTAATGGACGTTAACATTAGAGCTGGGCTTTTAGGTTACCTTACACGTAACATCAAATTTTGATCAGTGGCCAAACCATTTTTGTGTTGGGGGGGGGGGGTCTTGACCACTATTTCAAGGACAATTAGGAAGAAAACAATGAAAATGCTTTTATGTAACTCAAATATTACATTTTTCTCCACAAATAGGCCAATTTACATTTTTTGACAGTTTAGCAGGGTGATCATAATGTTTTTCCTGGTTAGTGGACATAGCCGAGGACCCCTCTCCAGACAGATTCTCAAACCACACCTCCCAGGACGATTCTCACCCGACTGGCCAATAGGAACGTGGCCCCGCCCATGACATTATTTTCAGTGAGCAAAATCCTGACACAAGAGCAGTGCTGTGTTCTGATATTCATACTTCCTTGAGTACACTTAAACGAAGTACACTAGCCGCACTTACTAAGTACGCGGATTTCAGCCGTTGAGTGTTGTTCCAAATCTAATACTCTGTGGTGCCCTTACTGGAAATTACAATCGCGACAGCCGCCACGGCTCGTCAACCGCCAAAAACATCACCTTTTGAACGGTGAACAAAAGACATCTACGACTTTACTTTTTAACAATTACAATCCTACAATCCTGCAGTATAGCTCCGCTGCGGGCGCTGTCGTCTCGGTAGCTATTTTTAAAAAAAAAATCCAAGCTGAGCGCCTCTGCCTGGCTCTGCTTCTTCCGCTACGTAGACAAGATGGCGGCCGTTGAGTGCGTAAAGTGTACATCATCGCACACTCAACGTTTTGGCCGTTATGAGGGCAACATCTGGGTCCTTTAAGTACACTTCTTTCCTCCGTGATCGATATCAGAACACCCTAAGTACTCAAACTAAGTATAGTAAGTACGGGAAGTATGGATATTGGAATACGGCACAAGAAATTGCATCGAGAGCAAAGACTTAGGTTTTGAGAGAGAGAACAAAAACGTTTTGAGAAAAACATGTAAAAAAATATATGAAAATAGTCTTGGTCTCCGCCCCCAAAGTGTCAAAAGTCCTTGTTTCCAGTGAGCAGAACTCCACACAGGGGAGAGAGAGAGAGTGGGAGCAAGCCAGCGCACGCAAAGCAGCTGCAGTGTATTTGTGCGTGTCGCTGTTTGTTTTACTCGCGTGCACCACCCTCTACGGAAGCGCATTGCGTTCACTGGATAAAAAAAAAAATTCGACACCTTATCTCGTAATTATGAGAAAAGATCTCGTAATTACGAGATCAGGATCTCGTAAATATGAGAAAATCTCGTAATTACGAGATTTTCTCATAATTACGAGACCCTGATCTCGATTTTGACTCGTAATTACGAGATTACGAGATTTTCTCATAATTACGAGATCCTGATCTCGTATTTATGAGATCATACTTTTACAGTAAATACTCCCGGTAATAAACTGAAGGTATCACGAAGGTATCCGGATTTCAAAGTAAAGGACGACATGAGAAAAAACAACAAAAAACATTTTTTTTTCATAAGTAGTTCAAGATTCATATACTGCTGAACTAAGTACTCCCTAGAATACTTGTGTAACTTCTACTGTGTACTATTTAAGTAATCCTCTGTCAAAATCCTTATCCTCGTATGCTTCATGGGTCTGTGACACGAAATAATTTACGTGTGCAGATGTGTTATCAGTCGTGCGATTTTGACTCAAGTATAACGCCATAGATACATAACTATCCCCCACTAGTTGATAATTCACAATATCACTATAGATAAATATTTTATACGTTCCTGCATGTATATCCGCAGGATGTGGAGCGGTGTATTGTTTCTTGAAATTTAGGGTGGCAGGTATTTCGATCGACTCAACTGGATCGAAACCCAGTAACGCTGCTAAACAGCCTTTAAAAGTTAAACTATATCCTTCAGCACCTGAAAAATGAACCATATTTGTAATATTGTTGTTGGGTGTCAAAAAAATGGCAGGTTATCTACTGTACGTATTTCGTACGTATATGGTGTTGTGTACGTATATGATGTTGTTTGTGTGTGTTGAGCCTTTAAAGCCGCTTCTCTGTCTTCCGAAAAACTTTTCCATTCACAGGGATTGCACTTTGATAACGCCAACTTCATATGGTTCGTTCAAAACTAGTGGTTTAGCTAATTTAGTCCAATATCTTGTTACTTGGAAATATATGTAATGAAGCATTACTGGGCAGAGTGACGTAAAAAACGTTCTTCTCCATAGCTCTGATATATGCGAGACCCTATTTATCAAAATGTGTGGTTGTCACAGTTTGAACACGCCTTTTATCACACATTGACAATATCTTTTACAAGGATCCACAAGTTAAATTTCTGAGACCATCCCAACCATTTAACAAGGACCATGTTTTTGTGGCCTAATTTTTTTCTCGACAATGTTTTTTCTATTTTGAAAGTTTTGTGTTTATCAATAATTACTAGTTGCAGGTCTGCCTTACAGAATGTACCTTTCCAGCCTCGCCCCCACAATCCAATAGTCTGTACACAGGCGGATCTCTTGCTATACGTTCTGCTATTGTAAAATATTTGTCTGTGAAGGTTTGTTCGTAACCTTTTCTAAACACGCCGCAAAGTTTTGAAATTCGCACTTTTTCCCCCAAGATGTATTTAAAGGTCAATGATCTCTGAGGTTTCAACTTATATAAATTGTTAAAGACTGTTTTCACATTGTCTTTAATGGCATCAGGGGCCATCTTTATCGATCTATGGTGAAATTTGTTATAGGAGGCAACCAGGTCCTGAACCACATCAACATATGTACGTGCAGGCACGTGCACACATAGGGCCCAAGGGGTGCTTGAGCCCCTGCCTTTTTTGCCTCATATTAAAAAGTGCCCTTTTTGTGTGTTTTTTAATTAATAAATAAATTCCTGTTGTGCAAAGGGGTGTCAAAAATAGAGAGAGAGAGGCCCTTGCTTCATAGAGAACTCCACCACGTACGTAGATGAGACGTGACAGTGGAGCAACTTGAACCTTTGTGAGTTATAAATCCATTAACATAACTTCCTTGTTGGGGCTAACAAGACGCCTTCCACTTATTCAATGTGCTTAAATATGACTCATATTTCAGAAGAGCGCCCATTTGTGCTTGTTTAGCTAACTGCTTGTTAATGACAGTTAACAATAATTTTGAAAAAAAACCTTTAGATACTTCCGAGACCTCCCGGATGAGCAGGATTGTGAAAAAACTTTTGCATTGTGCTTTCCATGTTAGAGATGAGACTGGAATGACCCAAATGTGCTTCTTACACAGACTTTTATTTCAAAGATAAACAAAATGTCAGACATTAAATCCAATAATAGTAACCAATAGTAACACTCTGGCCTCACTCTCGATCTTGACACATCGATGAGTCTCTTTGAACTCTGCTGTGACGTTGGCCGTCCACTCTGCAGTGTGAGCCTGACTCTCTCCTACCTGCAAGGAGAGTTCATCTGTCAATCTATACTCCAACTTCTCCGTCTCTGTCTCTTCCCTTCCGTCCCTCTTTCAGCACAATGATGCGCAGGTTATCCGAGTTAGTCGGTCACAGCGACACTTTCCCGCCTCAACTTTTGCCCTCTGCTTAACTTGATTTCAGTGGTAAGACTGTTTTCTAATCTTATCGACTGTCTGCCATTCAAACACAAAACACAGTCAGAGGCCATTACTGTGAGCATCTCCAGAGGGAGAAAGAAAGAGGTGATTTGTAGAATATGTGATGAGGTCCTTAAATGTGTCAGGAGCTGTCTGCGCTATAAATATAACACAGGTTATGTAAATAAAAAAAGAGTGTCAGAGTTTTCTCAGGGGCCTTTAATTGAAAAGCCTGGAGGTTCGGTTAATGATAATGTTGCCACATATTCTATTATAAGAGATTTTGGGAGAAAGACCTGTGTCCATGTTTATATACATTGTGGGGACTCGCTTCCGTAGGCCTTACAAAGGTCGTCACAACATAAATCATTACATTTTAGGGGTTTAGTTTAGGTATGGGGTTAAAGTATCTCTCAGTAACAGTGCATATTAATGAATATTACTGTAAGTATCTCAGAAGTTCTCATCTGTATATAATAGCTTGTAATCCATGTTTTTAACCGGACCTGATGTGAACTCATGCAGTGTTTCACGAGCTACTCTGATTGAAAAGGCTGACTGGCCGAAAGCAGATTTTCTTAGTGGAATAATGTAGTTTTCTAGAGTGACTCCTTGTGTAATCTAATTTGTATTTACTCGTTGTCTAACACTGAGACACGCCATGAATCATTTTATAGATGAGACACACAGCATACTAGCACGCTGTTATTGTTAGGTTACGTCTACGTAATGTCCTCAGAAGGAATCTAGACATGAATGTGTGTGTGTGTGTGTGTGTGTGTGTGTGTGTGTGAATGCTCCCTTGTGGGTTCTCATGCTGAAGTCCTGATGAGATATCATCTTAGATGTGTGTGTGTGTGTGTTACTATCCTGAGGCGCTGTGTGGAGAGCGTATTGTGTTGTTTGTGACGGAGAACAGACTGACTTCAAGGCTTTTAAGGAAGCAAACTGAAGCATGTTTGTGTTCCAGTAAGACAGATAAATATCTTGATTATTAAAAGGTTTAGTTTTTTTGTGTTTTATTTACACAACCTGTGTTATGTTTATAGTGCAGACAGCTCCTGACACATTTAAGGACCTCATCACATATTCTACAAATCACCTCTTTCGTTCTCCCTCTGGAGATGCTCACAGTAATGGCCTCCAACTGTGTTTATGTGCTTGAATGGCAGACAGTCGATGAGATTAGAAGACAGTCTTACCACTGAATGAAGCTAAGTAGAGGGCAAAAGTTTAGGCGGGAACGTGTCGTTGTAACCGACTAGCTCGGATAACCTGCGCGTCAAAGTGCTGAAAGAGGGACGGACAAAGAGACGGAGAAATTGGAGTATAGATCGACAGATGAACTGTGTGGAGGGAAAAAGAAAGAAAAAGTGACAGACAGGAAGTACAGGACATGAATGGAGGAGTAAATGAAACCAGCAGTCTCATACCTCTTCTTTTGTCCACTCTGCAATGACTCTGAGCCTTCTTTTATCTTTTATCACGGTGAAGATGGCAGTAAAGTAGGCTATTCCCAAGAGCATCCAGAACCATACAACTGGTTCATAGAGGTCTGAATACTCTATTTCTGAACCACCTGGACACAGAGGCAGAAGCAGACAGAGACAAAGACTATGATGCATCCAGGAGAAACAGTTTACCTGATGAGACATACAGGCATGATGCAGAGAGACAAACAGGATTCTATAGAGTTGTGTTGGTATTTTTAGTCGCTGGCCTTGTGTTCATACCTGCCACAAAGTCTCCAAATCCTATGGTGGTCAGGGTGATGACCACAAAGTACAGGGACTCCAGCGCAGACCAACCCTCGATGTGTTTAAAGATGGCTGCCGAGAGTACCACAAACAGCAGGCAGCTGAACAACACAAACAGCAGATAGTAGATGAAGTGGATCTTTGTCTTACTGATGTGCCGGTGCTGCAGTGGAGACAGATAGAGAAGCAAAGAAAATTAATCTTGTGTTCTAGCAGCCGATAGGGTCGTGAACGCACTTTCACGCGGTGGTGTTTCTATGTGGTGGTGTATGATGCTTGTTTGCCCTGGCAGGGGAGAGAACACATCAGCAAAATACCACTGCAACGGGGCCACATCTGCTCTCTGGCTTGGCAAGAGATGGGACATCAACAGGGGCCGGCGCTGTCTGGTTCGAATTAGCCACCTCCGGTCCCAACTCATCTCTCTCGATCACCATGGTAGCCAGAGAAACAGCTGTCACCTCCCTCCAGGCTTTAATGAGGTTGAGGTGGTCAATCGGTGTGGCCCCACCCCTGTCAGAAGGCACAACCTCATAGTCAACATCCCCCACTTGCCGTGTGACCACAAAGGGCCCTTGCCACTTGGCAAGCAATTTGGAGCACTTCTGGTGCTTGGACCCGTCTCCCAGTTTTCTTTAACAAGGTCCAAGACACCCTGTGGTTTTCTGCCGCACAGGAGTTCTAAGGGAGAAAATCTTCTGCAGGCCGGGGGAACCTCCCGCACTGCAAAGAGCAGAGGGTCCACCCATTTATCCCAATTACGGCTATCCATGTGCACAAACTTATGAATCATATTCTTTAGTGTCTTGTTAAACTGCTCCACCAGGCCGTCGGTCTGGGGATGGTACACATTAGTCCGGATTAAGCGGACGCCCAATAGCTCGCGTAGTGTGCATGACATAAACGATGTGCCCTGATCAGTCAAGATCTTTTTCGGGATCCCAACTCGCGAGATGACCTGAAACAGTGCCTGCGCAACACTCTTTGCAGAGATACTGCGCAGGGGCATTGCCTCAGGATAGCGCGTTGCATAGTCGACTAGTACTAACACAAAGCGATATCCCTGTGCGCTCCGGTCTAGTGGCCCGACGGGGTCCATGGCAATTCTATCTGATACATACCGGTATACGGTATGTCCCTTCCAAACCGGGGGAGGGGGTTGGCGGTACCGAAACCTGAACCACTTGCCCCACCTCCATGAGGGGGCACACTGCCCGGAGATGGCCGGGCAGCCCACACCGCCAGCATGCCTGCCCTGGCGTCTGAGGAGCCCCCTTGGGTGCCGGTCGATCAGATACGTAGGCTGGACCCTGAGGAATGGAAGGCAGAGTGTTATTAGAGGGCCGGCATGGTGCATCATCTGGGTGTGTGTGTGTGTGTGTGCGCGTGTGTGTGCGCGTGGTGCAGGGTGCTGTGCGGCTGCCGGCGATGCTGAGTGTGCATGCGTCCTACCGATTGTTGTGATGACAGGTCCAGCGAAGAAAAAGGCGGAGCACAGGTCCCACAGGCTGCTGTGGTTGGTCGGTGTCCCTGCAGGGTTCACTCCTGAACTGATCGCAGACATGACTTGCTGGAGGGGAAAGACGGGGAGAGATTTGTGTGAAAAATTGTTTCACATCAACAGTTATCAAAGCAGAAATATGTGGCACTTTGAAATTCTGGTTAAAAAAAACACATATTTGGTTGCTGTCTCTCTCTGCTGTAAATGATATTATTTAAAATTTTGGCAGGTGCTTTTGAGACATGTATTTCCTGTAGCGATGCAGACAAGAGTCTGTTTGTGTACTTTCCTCTCTTATGAATTAAAGATGGAAATATATAAAACTTAAGCTGACTGTGGGTGAGGGAGGAATCTGGAGCTGTCAAGGAGAATACATTAAGGTGAACGTTAAGAGCCCCAGCAGGGTTCAATAGTTAAGAATCAAGAACAGAACGTAACATTTACTCCTTCTCCTCCCGTCAGGCTGCAGGAGCTTTCCATGGTGCTGAAACCACTGTCGTTGTGCAGAGTTAAAACTGTGTGCAACACTTTCATAACTTAAACTAGTCTCACCTTAACCAGCTCCTCCAACTGCCACTGGTTTACACAGGAGTGTCTGGACAGGAACTCCAGCTTCTGGGTCAGGATTGTCAAACGCTGGGCGCTGTCAGGGAGCGCGAGAGAGGAAGTTAATGAGGATGAGAAATGCTTAACTTCTCAAAACATTTCTTTGAAAAGGATTGGCAGAGCGATAACAGTTAGTGTTGTTGATGACTGTCCAGCACAGTCTCCTAAATTGAGAAATGCAAGATAGTTTCAACTGTATGAAATATAGTCAGCTTGTGATAGCTCTAAATTATTCAGTGATTATCGGACTTTAAACTCTGTTCTCAAACTGAAGCCAATGTAAAGATTAGAATAGGACTAATAGGTGCAGTACTTCCACACTGCAGTTGTCTACTGGAGTTGGACAGTTTGTCTAATGTTGTGTTATGGTCACATAGTAACTCAGGGATAAATGAAGGAATACAGGGATTTTTGTTTTTTTTGTCAACAACACGAACATTGTCAACAAAACTCAATGGAAATCCAAAATATTTCCACTCAGTAATTCGAAGTTCAAGATTGTGACTTATTTTCGGTCGATTTCAGACAGACAGATATAAAACATAAGCTGCCCACCTCTCATGAGGCTGCTCCAGGGATTTGAAGACTGCTGCCCCCATCACCAGGTACAGAACCACCAAGAAAAAGATGGCTGACACCGTCTTCCATTTCATCTCTGTGGCAACCACCTGCAACACAATCAGCTGATCAATCAACCCTCATACACACAGCAATCCCCCTGAACTAAAATATATACAGCATTGTTCCCCCCACTGTGAAGTAATACCATGAAATAGATAGATAGATAGATAGATAGATAGATAGATAGATAGAAAAAGATAGAAATACTTTAATGATCCCAGACTGGGAAATTATTTTGTTATAGCAGTAGTGGGTCCACAAATAAGACACTTCGTACATAACATAAATAGAATCCAATGTGTACATAGTGTATATATACAGTGCACAGTGTGCTATAAACAATAAACAATAATAATATATACAACAAAACAGCAGAGAGACCAGAGTTCTCTGTCAGGCAGAGGTGAGAGAGTTATTGTATAAAGTGATGGCTTGTGGCAGGAAAGATTTCCTGTATATGTTGCTACGACAGCGAAGCTGAAGCAACCTTCCGGAGAAGTTGCTCCGCTGTCTGACCAGTGTGAGTTGGAGAGGGTGGAGAGGATTATCCATGATGGATAACAGTTTTTTCAGTGTCCTCCCCTCCACCACAGCCACCAGAGTGTTCTGTGTGCAGCCAATCACAGAGCCAGCCCTCCTGATCAGTTTGTTGAGTCTGTTGGTGTCACTGGCTCCAATGCTGCTTCCCCAACAAACCACAGCAAAGAAAAGTACACTGGCCACCACAGACTGATAAAAGATCTCCAACATCTTGCTGCACACGTTGAAGGATCTCAGCTTCCTCAGGAAGTAAAGTCTGCTCATCCCCTTCTTGTACACAGCTTCAGTGTTAGATCTCTAGTCCAGTCTGTGGTTGATGTTAACACCAAGGTACTTATAATCCTCCACCGCCTCCACATCCCTTCCCAGAATGCACAGGGGTTGGAAAGCCATCTTCCTCTTCTTCCTGAAATCTATCACCATCTCTCTGGTCTTGCTGATGTTCAGCCGCAGGTGATTCTGTCCAGTCCACTCCACAAAGTTGTCTACCAGAGCCCTGTACTCCTCCTCCTGTACCTCACTTATACACCCAACAACAGCTGAGTCGTCAGAAAACTTTTGCAGGTGACACGACCCGGTGTTGTACTGAAAGTCAGTGGTGTATAAGGTGAACAGGAAAGGAGACAGTACAGTCCCCTGTGGAGCTCCTGTATCACTAACCACCGCATCAGACAGAACACTGCCCATACGGACAAACTGTGGCCTGCCTGTCAGGTAGTCAGTAATCCAGGAGATCATTGTGTCGTCTACACCCATCACCTGCAGCTTCTCCCCCAGTAGCAGTGGCTGAATGGTGTTAAAAGCAGTGGAGAAATCAAAGAATGTGATTCTCACAGTGCCTCCTCCACCATCCAGGTGCGAATGGGCTCGTTGCAGCAGGTAGATGACAGCGTCATCAACTCCCAAGTGGGGCTGGTAAGCAAATTGCAGAGGGTCTAGCAGGGCTCTCACCTGCGGCCTCAGGTTGGCCAAAACCAGTCTCTCCAGCACCTTCATGACGTAAGATGTGAGGGCCACTGGTCGATAGTCATTGAGGTCTGATGGTGTCGACTTCTTTGGAACAGGAACCAGGCAGGAAGTCTTCCAAAGCACCGGTATTCTCTCCTGACCCAGGCTCAGGTTGTAGAGGTGTTGTAGGACAGGAGACAGCTGGCTGGCACATGTCTTCAGGATCCTGAGACTGATACCGTCAGGGCCTGCAGCCTTCTGCTGGTGGAGTCTCTCCAGCTGTCTCCTAACCTGGCCTGCAGTCACAGTCATGCGGGGGAGGCTGCTGGTGTCTTCAGTGGAGGACGAGGAGGTGGAGGAGGAGGTGAAGGTGGAGGAGGAGGAGGTAGAGGAGGAGGAGGTGGAGGAGGAAGAGGTGGAGGAGGAGGAGGAGGAGAGGTGTTGCACAGGAGAGCTCACAGCAGGGGAGTGAGGGGGGAGGGGAGGAAGCATTCGGGGCAGTGAGGGTGTGTGGGGGTCTGGAGGTGTCAGGGGAACGACAGAAGGCTGTGAGCTGAACCTATTGAAGAATCTGTTCAGCTCGTTTGCCCTCTCCAGGCTGCCCGATGACTGTCTGCCGCTCACCTTACACCCAGTGATCTGCTTCATACCAGTCCACACATCCCTCACATTGTTCTGCTGAAGTTTGGCCTCCAGCTTCCTCCTGTAGGCGTCTTTACAGGTCCTCAGCATATCCCTTAGTTCATGCTGCACTCTCCTCAGTTCTTCCCTGTCTCCAGACCTGAACGCCCTCTTCTTCTTGTTAAGAAGAACTTTCAGTTCATTGGTGATCCACGGCTTATTATTAGGGAAGCAGCGTACAGTCCGGGTTGGCATGGTGGTGTGTTCACAGAACCTGATGTATTCTGTGATGCAGTCGGTCATGCTGTCAAGATCCTCTCCATGTGGCTCAACAAGTGCATCCCAGTCTGTCGACTCAAAGCAGTCCTGTAGTGCGTCAGCAGCCTCCTGAGTCCACCTCCTCACACTCCTAGTGTGGACAGGCTGCCGCTGAACAAGAGGGACATACTTAGGGGTCAGCAGAACCAGGTTGTGGTCAGATCTCCCAAGAGGGGGGAGGGCTGTGGGACTGTATGCATCCTTAGCATTTGCATACAACAGATCCAGTGTGTTACAGTCTCTGGTGGGGCAGTCAACATACTGGTGAAATGTTGGGAGGGTTTTGTCCAGTGACACATGATTAAAATCCCCAGTGATGACAATAAATGCGTTAGGATGCTGCGTCTGTGTCTGGGCAACAGCGGAGTGGATGACGTCATAGGCCAGCGCTGCATCAGCTGAATGAGGAACGTACACACCGATAATGACGGCGGACGTGAATTCCCGGGGCAAATAAGAAGGCCTCATCCCCACAGTCAACAGTTCAATGTCCGGGGTACAGAGACGTTCCTTGACGTGAACATGTCCGGGATTACACCACCTCTCACTCACATACAGTACAATCCCTCCTCCTTTCTTCTTTCCGCTGCTTATCACATCCCTGTCCGCCCGAACAGTGCTGAAGCCGGGAATCGCCACGCTGTGGTCCAGGATGTTTGAGTGAAGCCATGTCTCCGTGAAACACAACACACTGCACTCACGATATTCCCTCTGAGCCTTTATCAGCGCGGCGAGCTCGTCCGTCTTGTTCCCCAGAGACCTCACGTTTCCCATGACGATCGCCGGTACAGCCGGTCTGTGTCTCTTCTTCTTCCCCCTCCATTTCACTCCGGCTCTGCAGCCACGGCGTCTCCTCCGCAGCTCCTTCAGGACCTCAGGTCTGGCTCGCTATCTTGTCGCTATGGTCTTTTTTTCACAGGAGTTAACCTGACCTTCTTGTTAGCTCACTGCTCTGGGTAGCAGTGCAGGTTCACACAGCAGTGCAGGTTTACACAGCGCAATCAGCTGGTCGCGTGTGTAATAAATGCGCTCAATGATGCGCTCCTGTCCCTCCGTTGCTAGGGTTAGCATAATAAACATAAAACTACAAAGTGCCACAAGCTCGTCCGTCTTGTTCAAAAAAGACAAAAAAGTTTAAAAAAGGAAGTGTCCATCTAATATCTCACAGAAAAAATAAATGCTACACCAGATAAAATATCTAAGATGAATAATAAACAGTCCACCTCGGTTGATGGCATTTAGCCGATCTATCTGCTGGGAGGATTCACTGGGACGTGGCGCTACTCTGTTGGACTTCATCCTGGCTGTTATAGGCGTCTCCTCGAGGGCTTCGCACAGAGATGTCCTCTGCTCCTTCCAGTCTGTTGTTCTAGTCGCTATGGTCTTTTTTTCACAGGAGTTAACCTGACCTTCTTGTTAGCTCACTGCTCTGGGTAGCAGTGCAGGTTCACACAGCAGTGCAGGTTTACACAGCGCAATCAGCTGGTCGCGTGTGTAATAAATGCGCTCAATGATGCGCTCCTGTCCCTCCGTTGCTAGGGTTAGCATAATAAACATAAAACTACAAAGTGCCACAAGCTCGTCCGTCTTGTTCAAAAAAGACAAAAAAGTTTAAAAAAGGAAGTGTCCATCTTCTCACTGTCTCTTGAGAAGAGTTGCCAAAAATCACATGGAAAATCAAAACAGAAATACAATAAAACTTGGAAGCCCACGGGAGCTGCTGCAACAGGCTGCCACCTAGTACGGCGCCATAGCAACTTTACTAATATTAAGTAAAGAAACAACTTTTAAAATCTAGTACTCACTCTCCTCCTGGGGAATCAGTAGCCCCATTCACACTGGCTTTTGGGTGCGGCTTTAGTACGCCAATTCCCCGCCTCCATCTCAGTGTGAATCTTTTGGAGGCGGCGAGGGGTGAAATTTCACTCCGGCGCTGATACGCCTCTGGAGGTAGTATCAGGTCCTTATTATTGGAGAACCAAAACAGTGTTAACGGATAAGCCGGCTTTGCGTATCAGTGGCGTGTCGGTCAGACCGTCGTTAACTACAGGGGTCCTTCACTCAACCTCATACAGAGAAATTTCCCACAAAGCAATGTTTTTATGATAAGATCATCTGTGCATGATCAGCCCTCCTGCCCGAGACTTCAGTGAACTTTCCTCCGGGAAACAGCCTCTGCCCTGCAAGTGAGGGAGACAAATTGACACCAGTGAAACACCTTGAAAAAACATCGACGTCATCATCATGATGTGTGCCGCCACGCCTCTTTAGGAGCCGTAGCGCCAGCTTTCTGTGTGAATTCACAGCGGTTCGTCTTTAAGTAGGAGATGCTTCGCTCTGTGTGAATCACCGTCGGCAGAGAATTGGCGAACCGCGGCTGCGGCTTTTATGCGTCTTCTCCTGTGTGAATGGGGCTAGTGTGATTGACATTGCGGTGAAGGAAGCCTACCTTTTCTTCGACCTTCTGGTGTCCGTCTAAGGCCTGGGCCAGCCGCTGTCTGGCCTTTGCCAGGTCTCTGTTCCGTTCAGTCAGCTCTTTGCAGGCCTGGTTCAGTTGGGTCCATAGTTCCTGCAGCTCGGACTTCTGGCTGCGAATTTGCGTATCCTGAGTGAACAGATTTCTCTCCAGCTCCAAAACACGGCCATGTAATGTTGATGAAGAAACAGCACAAATTAAAGACCAGGAGCTTATCGTGCACAGATGATCTTATCATAAAAAGAAGCCAAATACATTTTTCAAAAGGTTGTGGACATACAAAATAAAACGCCATCTAATATCTCACAGAAAAAATAAATGCTACACCAGATAAAATATCTAAGATGAATAATAAACAGTCCACCTCGGTTGATGGCATTTAGCCGATCTATCTGCTGGGAGGATTCACTGGGACGTGGCGCTACTCTGTTGGACTTCATCCTGGCTGTTATAGGCGTCTCCTCGAGGGCTTCGCACAGAGATGTCCTCTGCTCCTTCCAGTCTGTTGTTCTAGTCGCTATGGTCTTTTTTTCACAGGAGTTAACCTGACCTTCTTGTTAGCTCACCTGAGTTTAGGACAGGGATCTAGTCAAGATCAGATAAAGTAAAAAAATCATGTTTGATTCCTGTAAGCTAGGCCCAAATTTCTTTTACAGACCGTTAATAAATCATTCATTTACGGCTTTGTGTTCGTACCTGCCACAAAGTCTCCAAATCCTATGGTGGTCAGGGTGATGACCACGAAGTAAAGGGACTCCAGCGCAGACCAACCCTCAATGTGTTTAAAGATGGCCGGGAGTGCCACAAACAGCAGGCAGCCGAAGGACACAACAGCAACTCCGACTTCAAAAACTTAAAAAAACAAAACTTTTAGGGCTAATGATTGGAACAGCCTTCAGAGAATCTGATCCTTTACTACTTTACATCTGGGATTAATTCACACTGTCACTGCTACGACTCATGCAACAGAAACAGTAAATGTATGAAACTATAGCACTGCCAGGTCTTTGTAAGAAAAGCTTCAAACAAGGAGAAGGACACGTCTGAGGTACAGAGTCCACCTGATCCCCTGACCCCCAGTGTCCCTGCAGGGTTCACTCCTGAACTGATCGCAGTCATGACTTGCTGGAGGGGAAAGACGGAGAGAGATTTGTGTGAAAAATTGTTTCACATCAACAGTTATTAAAGCATAAATATGTGGCACTTCTGGTTAAACACATATTTGGTTGCTGTCTCTCTCTGCTGTAAGTGATTATTAAAAATTTAAGCAGGTGCTTTTTAGTCATGTATTCCCTGTAGCGGTGCAGACAGAAGAGTGTGTTTGTTGTGCTGAAACCACTGTTGTGCTTAGTTAAAACTGTGCAACACATTAACAACTCAAACTAGTCTCACCATAACCAGCTCCTCCAGCTGACTCTGGTTTACACAGGAGTGTCTTGACAGGAACTCCAGCCTCTGGGTCAGATGGTCAAACGCTGGGCGCTGGGAGAGGAAGTTAATGAGGATGAGAAATGACTGCTTAACTTCTCAAAACATTTATTTGAAAAGGATTGCCAGAGGGATAACAGTTAGTGTTGTTGATGACTGTCCAGCATAGTCTCCTAAATTAAGAAGTGCAAGATAGTTTCAACTGTATGAAATATACTCAACTTGTGATAGCTCTAAATTTTCAGTGATTATCAGACTTTAAACTCTGTTCTCAAACTGAGGCCAATGTAAAGATTAGAATAGGACAAATATGTTCAGTACTTCCACACTGCAGTTGTCTACTGGAGTTGGACAGTTTGGTCTAATGCTGTGTTATGGTCACATAGTAACTCAGGGATAAATGAAGGAATACAGGGATTTTTGGGTTTTTTTGTTGACAACACAAACATTGTCAACAAAACTCACTGGAAATCTAAAACATTTCCACTCTGTAATTTGAAGTTCAAGATTATGACTTATTTCAGGCTTATATGATTGGCTTATATGTCTCTGGGGGTAGGTCTTACATGCATACCAAAGTTTGACTTACACATTTTGAGCCAATCGTTTGGGAGAAATTTTGAAAAAACACTCCGTAGTCACGGTGTCTGGACTACCCTGACTACTCACTGTAAACCGGACGGCTGGCCATTTAAACGCACAGTATTCCGGACAGGTAAGTAGTAGTCATTTCTAACATCATAAAAACACTAATTTTAGTTGAATAACAATCAGATATTGTATATTTCTTATTTCTAAGCATTTCTACATTACTTTTTTGTTGATAAATGCTTATATGAAGTGGCGTAGCGTCGTAGTCATGGCCATGTGTTCAAAATGGCGCTGCACCACTCCAAAAAGCTGCTAATTAACTGTACTTAACGTTGATAAATTACTTTATGTCAGAATTTAAATTCATATCATAATGTTATATAGCTAGAAATAATGCTAATGTAAAACCACACGGAGAATTAATAAGCACAAACCATAATTAACTTTTCTTTGAATAATACTATATACATTAAACTTGTGCGTGTGTGTGAGAGAGAATACTATATACATTATTTAAAAATTATTTAATCTATGTGTGAGAGAATACTACATACAATATTTTATCTGTGTGTGTGTGTGTGTGTGTGTGACACATTAACACAACAGTAACATTCACACTACATTCACACTACATTTGTGACACAGTCACTCTCAATCCAAAACATCATCCATATCCACACAAGCTAAGTGAAACCACAGTTCACAGAACTCACACTGGACCCACTCGTCAATGTTATCATGGTATGGTGGAGTGGATGATGCAGATGCAGCAGCTGGTGGAGTGGTGGAGGTTGACGCAGCAGAGGAGGAGGTGGGCACAAGCTTTACAATGTAGATAAAGATTTCTCTGGTTAAAAACTAATATTCTTCACACTAAGTAAGATTTAAGGTGCATAATAGAATTAATATGAATGATTATAGGAAATAAAATAAAGAAGCTAACCTGTGTCATGTCCACTGCCTCTTTCGACAGCGGATGGATGCCTGCCTTCCTGAAGCTGGCCATTATGTTTTGAGCTGTGACGGCCTTCTCATGGGCATGCTTGAGTAATGAGGAAAACTGCTTCTTGCCAATCACCATGTCTCCTCTCACTAGGCCCATGCGACTGGCCAGGGTGCTGAAGACAGCCTTCAGGGGGTTGAAAATGCTGATGTCCAGAGGCCGGAGCATGTAAGTGGAGTGTGGGGGGAGCAGCACAATTTCAATGGCATTTTCTCTACACAGGTCTATAACATGGCGGCCACAGTGGGTTTCGTGCTGGTCCATGACTAGCTAAGGGACGCTCTTGGGGGGCGTGTTTAATAAAATGATCGAGGCACTTTCTGAAGAGCTCAGTAGTCATATAGCCCTTGTCACTATAACCATATAAACTATGTTTTGGTCCATCTAGGGCATAGGAGATGCTCGGAAGGCAGCGTGGATAAATGATGAAGGGAGAGACATGTGTACCAGCTGCACTCACAGCCATGTGCACCGTGATGTGCTCCCTGGTGGTGGTCTGCTGGCGGAAGATGTGCCTTTTCCCCTTTGGGCACATCACCTTCTCCCTGGACTTCGGCTTATCCCCAAAACCAGTCTCATCGCAGTTCCAGATGAGGTGAGGTTTATTATGGAGACTGTACTTGTCCAGGATGTTCTTGAAAAGGCAAAAAACCTCTCTATTGCCTCAGGTGTGGCAGCAAGGACCCTGGCCCGATCAAGGGAGTCCGGTGTCCGGGTGGTGGCGGGCTTTAAAGCGGGACCACCAGTTGTCACTGGAGCCCCTCTTTATGTTGATGAGAGTCTTCTAGGGGTGCAGAAAATAATTGATTCAAAAGATGCATCGAGATGCTTAAAGGGGCACTATGCAACAATATTAGCAAAAATTACCCTAACTATGCAGGCTGAAAGTCATTCTGAATGTTCTTTGACACTTTCTGGGTCGTTTGGTCATTGCTACGACTCCCCCTAGCACTTCTGGGTGGAGAAATGGAACATGCAACTTGCTGCCACTGGTCCGAGGTAAATCCGGAAGTGAGCCGACGGAAGTATCCCGCCGCCGCTCGAAAATGTAGTCAGATTGTAGTTTCGAAACTGCTTTACGGCAAACACACCCCCAAACATGGAACCGGGTAGATATAAACTGCCAGTTGCAGGCAATTGTTGTATTCATCATGGATGGACCAGGAAGCCACAGTCAGAGGAACAGAAGAAGAAGAAAATAAGCTTAGCGAGTAAACATAGGACGAGCTTTTGAGGAGTCGACTTGGCCGTGTTGCTGTTGAAATTGTAAGTGGATGAACTTTGTCTTTGCAACGTGACTTGATAGTCTTTTGAACAATGTTATTGCTTGACTGTTTAATTGTGAGTCCTGTATGTGTTTAGCTTGGTTTCTTGATGGCTATCTCGATAGTTAGCGGGTGTTTAGCGTAGCAGTCACTTGCTACCAAACACGTTTGTTTGCGTTCTGAATCTAGGTTCTCGTTGGTATGTAGATATCTAGTTCGGTCTTTGAATGTCGCATGATTGTCGCCTGTATCCTGCGATATGTCCAGCTGAACATAGAGCACTAAGTGCACTAATGCAGTGCCAGACATGACTCGCTGTTTAGCCGGCCGGCTTCTTAGAAAACAGACGCACATGGTAACGTAGTAGCT
Organism: Diplodus puntazzo; assembly: GCA_963678695.2. Classification (NCBI taxonomy): domain Eukaryota; kingdom Metazoa; phylum Chordata; class Actinopteri; order Spariformes; family Sparidae; genus Diplodus; species Diplodus puntazzo. The sequence goes on along the minus strand of OZ023155.1, from coordinate 10,680,705 downwards.
GCTAGGTGGGCGGGGGAGGCTCGTCAACAAGTCTTTTCGACAGTGTATCTGCGCCGAAGCTATAGTGGGAGCCCTGTAGCGAAAAACGTATGCACAAATCTGGTGCAAATCTAGAAAACGGCGAAGGAATCTGGTCTGGAAACTGCTGCTGCATAGTCCGGCTTTAATGGGACAATTCTGAATCGATGCAGTAACGTCACATAATTGATTTTTATTGCGTTTCCCTTTTCTGCTGGACAATAAAGTTGTAAAGTTCAAGTTGCATTGTGGGTGAAGGACAGACAAGCGAGCGAACACAGTAAAGCCACCATCTTAACATGGAGGAAAGCAGTAGCGGTAGCCGATGCGCGATAAAAAAAAACCACACAATTTAAAAGCGGATATCTGGGAACTTTTCAGATTTTATTAAGTTGCTGGGATGCGACGACAACTGGACAAGACCCATGCTATTTGTAAAACTTGCCACGCTAAAATCAAATACTTTGGTAACACCACTAATATGAGGAACCACATTAGCCGACGGCACGCTGAGCTAATGTTAGCCTCTGGTCACAACGGAAAGAAAACTACTGACCCAGCACAGCCAAAGATCGACGAGTCCGTGAGAAAGTTGCCATCCAAGTCCGAGAGAGCCCAGAGGATAACTCGGTGTGTAGGAGCTTTCATAGCGAAGGACTTATGGCCTTATAGCGTCGTCATGAACGCCGGGTTTTGCCAACTGGTTAAGACCCTGGAACCGCGGTAAATGATCTCATCTCTTTATCTGGCTCCAGTCTCCAGGCTTATGACCAGAATCCAACGCATAACTGCTTACTTCCATCGCAGCGCTACTGCCAGTCACCAGCTAAAAGAAAGCAAAAACTTCTCCGCTGAGAAACTGAAGACTGACGTTCCTACAAGGTGGAACAGCGCATACGAAATGGCCCTGAGGTTCTTGGAACAACAACCAGCGATCACTGCCACTTTGCTCTCCCCTGAGATCAGAAGATCAGAGTCTGACCTCGCCACTCTGACTGAAACCGAGATGACAAATGCAGAGGACATTGTGAAGGCCTTGAAGCACATGAATGACGTCACACTACTGATGTCAGTAGACAAAAATCCTACTGTATGCCTCATTACTCCAATAAAGGCTCAGCTAATCCAGGAGATGTCAGACACCACCGGAGACACACGCAATTAGTGATAGACCGATACATCGGCCAGCCGATATTATCGGCCGATTTTTGCATTTTTTTACGGGTATCGGCATCGGCCGATGCGAGCTGCTGTGTTCGCCGATCCAGCATTGTTTACAGACAGGCGCCACAGGCAGCTCTGTGTTGCTGGAGACGCTGCAAGAAATGCCAGAGCTGAAAACCAATCCAGGGTGGCAGCATTTCACAGAGCACTGTTCTACCTCACCTGTTTTTAATATTTGTTAAATATTGTTTACTTGTTCTTGTTCTACCTCACCTGTTTTAATTTCAACAAATGTTCCTTTTTTTAAAATTGAGACTCGTAACATTTGTTATCATTATTGTGTAATTTTCATGATGGAAGTGTCGGAGCAGAAGTAGTATCAGCTCCAAATATCGGCTCAAGAAAATCGGCAGTCCGTATCGGTCATCGGCTACGGCTGATGAAAATGAAATCGGTATCGGCATCGGCCCTAAAAAATCCATATCGGTCGATCCCTACACATGATCCCAGAGGTCAAGCAGGCTATCAGAACAGATCTGCACAAAGGGTACAACAGTGAAGCAGAAAAGAAAATGCTGCACACAGCCTCAGCTCTCGATCCTTGATTTAAGGGACTGCATTTTCTGCCGGAGGAGGAGAGACTGGAGGTCTACAGCAGAGTGGCTGATGAAGCTGCAACTTTGGAGGTAAATTTAACTATTTCATTTAAAAACCAAATACAAATTAAAACAAACTATATAAATAAGACTGACAAAATCAGTTAACCTAGTACTTGTGAGATTGCAAGCTGTTCATTTGGTTGAGAAAGTGTTAACTCTTTATTTTATTCAAACACAGAATGAGAGGACAACCAGGAGAGAAGTGGCTGATGCACCTGGAGGATCAGGACCTATAGAAGAAGGAGGTTTGTTTCTGCTTAGTTTGCCTATGTATTCTATTCTATTTCTGTGTTGTGTTTTTGGCAATGCTTTACATTAACGGTTAACGGTTCATAGTGCATCTATAGATGTGTTATGAAACATACATGACAAAGTCATCTTTACCCATCTACAGATATGTTAACCTAAATCTTTTAAGTGTTATCCTCTGGGATCATATCATGTAATCAATAAGTTATAGTACTTTTAAAATCCCTAATAAACACGTTGTTTTGTCTTATCTTCAGATGATGTGCTGACCGTGCCTGTGGTGGAGGAGTCGTCAGACAACAAAATGCCGACTTGCTCTCGCTCTGCTCCAAAGAGAAAGGCCTCTGCACTCCTTTTGAGTTTGTTGGGACAATCTTTCAAGAACTTTGAGCAAGGTACAGCACCCAGCACCCTGGCCCATGCCAGGGCTGAAGAAGAAATGGAGAGGTACTGCAAAGCTCCATCACTCTCTCTCGAGGGGAAGCCCTTGAAATGGTGGCGTGACAATGAGGTAATATTCCCACTCCTCTCCAGGCTGGTGAAGCACTATCTGTGCATCCCAGGCACAAGTGTGGCTGCACACACTCCACTGCAGGAAACATAGTCACTACTAAGAGAAGCTCTCTCGCACCAGAGCACCTGGATCAACTAGTGTTCTTACACAAGAACTTATACATTCCCAATGAGAAGAAAGACGAGGACTCAGACGACTCAGAGGAGTAGTCTTAGAGGGTGGGAGAAGAGGATGAGAAGACAGAGGAAAGGAGAACAGTAATATGTTGCAGTCATTTCGTATGCTGTGTCAAGTTCATTTAGTCATGTTTCATGTTGTCCACATTCAGGAAGTGTCTTAGACATTGTGATTTATTTTAATTACACTGCAAAAGATTATTATGTTTTGTTTTTGAGAATTGAACAATTGCATATGAATCTAAGTAGGTAAGGCCTATACTTTTTTTATAAGCATCACTATGTTGCAGAGCTTTTGTCTGCTGTGTCTGAGTTCAGACTCCAAGAGTCATGTTTGCCGCGTTCAGGGAGTGCGCTTGGAGCTGCTGTATTGTGGAAAAAAAGTGTTTCTTTGCACTTTAATTTGCAGAACACTTTATTTTTGAGGAATTAAAATTAAAACACATGTTGGTAGGTTGGCCTATAATTATATTTTTGTTTACAACTTAATGTAACAAAACGTGAAATTTGTTTACATCTGAATTTAAAAGCAGCTTTCCAAATAAAGAGTTCATTTATCTGACTGTTTGTGTTAATTGATGAAAAATCCATGTGTGGTTATATAGAAAATTGAGGATGAAATGCATCGAGATGCATCAAGAAGATGCATCAAGATTAGGGATCAACCGATATGGATTTTTTAGGGCCGATGCCAATAACGATTTCATTTTCATCAGCCTTAGCCGATGCCGATACCCATAAAAAAAATGCAAAAATCGGCCGATAATATCGGCTGGCCGATGTATCGGTCTATCACTGATCAAGATGCATCAAGATGCATCGTAGAATCGAATTGAATCGCATCGTAGACTGGTGAATCATAATTGAATCGAATCGTGGGGGCAGTGAAGATGCACACCTCTAGTCTCACCTTAACCAGCTCCTCCAGCTGACTCTGGTTTACACAGGAGTGTCTGGACAGGACACCTGCCGCGGCATCTGAGGAGCCCCCTAGGGTGCCGGTCGATCAGATACATAGGCTGGGCCCTGAGGAATGGAAGGCAGAGTGTTATTCAAGGACCAGAGCAGTGCATCATCTGGGTGTGTGTGAGTGCGTGTGGTGCAGGTTGCTGTGCGGCTGCCGGCGATGCTGAATGTGCATGCGTCCTACCGATTGTTGTGATGACAGTCCCAGCGAAGAAAAAGGCGGAGCACAGGTCCCACAGGCTGCTGTGGTTGGTCGGTGTCCCTGCAGGGTTCACTCCTGAACAGATTGCAGACATGACTTGCTGGAGGGGAAAGACGGGGAGAGATTTGTGTGAAAAATTGTTTCACATCAACAGTTATCAAAGCAGAAATATGTGGCACTTCTGGTTAAACACATATTTGGTTGCTGTCTCTCTCTGCTGTAAATGATTATTAAAAATTTAAGCAGGTGCTTTTTAGTCATGTATTCCCTGTAGCGGTGCAGACAGAAGAGTGTGTTTGTTGTGCTGAAACCACTGTTGTTGTGCTGAGTTAAAACTGTGTGCAACACATTAATAACTCAAACTAGTCTCACCTTAACCAGCTCCTCCAGCTGGCTCTGGTTTACACAGGAGTGTCTGGACAGAAAGTCCAACTTCTGGGTCAGGATTGTCAAACGCTGGGTGCTGTCAGGGAGCACGAGAGAGGAAGTTAATGAGGATGAGAAATGACTGCTTAACTTCTCAAAACATTTATTTGAAAAGGATTGCCAGAGAGATAACAGTTAGTGTTGTTGACGACTGTCCAGCACAGTCTCCTAAATTAAGAAGTGCAAGATATTTTCAACTGTATGAAATATAGTCAGCTTGTTATGGCTCTAAATTATTCAGTGATTATCAGACTTTAAACTCTGTTCTCAAACTGAAGCCAATGTAAAGATTAGAATAGGACTAATAGGTGCAGTACTTCCACACTGCAGTTGTCTACTGGAGTTGGACGGTTTGTCTAATGCTGTGTTATGGTCACATAGTAACTCAGGGATAAATTAAGGAATACAGGGATTTTTTTTTTTTTTTTTTTGTCGACAACTCAAACATTATCAACAAAACTCACTGGAAATCCAAAACATTTCCATTCTGTAATTCGAAGTTCAAGATTGTGACTTATTTTCGGTCGATTTCAGACAGACTGATATAAAACATAAGCTGCCCACCTCTCATGAGGCTGCTCCAGGGATTTGAAGACTGCTGCCCCCATCACCAGGTACAGAACCACCAAGAAAAAGATGGCTGACACCGTCTTCCATTTCGTCTCTGTGGCAACCACCTGCAACACAATCAGCTGATCAATCAACCCTCATACACACAGCAATCCCCCTGAACTAACATAGATATAGCTTTGTTCCCCCCCACTGTGAAGTAATATCATGAAATATTAAGTAAGGAAACAACTTTTAAAATCTAGTCCTCACTGTCCTCCTGGGGAATCAGTAGCCCCATTCACACTGACTTTTGGGTGCGGCTTTAGTACGCCAATTCCCCGCCTCCATCTCAGTGTGAATCTTTTGGAGGCGGCGAGGGGTGAAATTTCACTCCGGCGCTGATACGCCTCTGGAGGCAGTATCGGGGCCGCATTATTGTGGAACCAAACCAGTGTTAACAGATAAGCCGGCTTTGCGAATCGGGGGCGTGTCGGTCAGACTGTCGTTAACTACAGGGGTCCTTCACTCAACCTCATACAGAGAAATTTCCCACAAAGCAAACATGACCAAACAAAATTGACAGTGGGACACATTGTCCCACATCAGGGAAACACCTTGAAAAAAAATATGAAGAAACAGAAATGATAAAGAAACAGTACAAATTAAAGACCTGGAGCTTATCTTTATGATCAGATGATCTTAAAAAAGGAGCCAAATACATTTTTTCAAAAGGTTGTGGACACACAAAATAAAACGTTATCTAATATCTCACAGAAAAAATAAACGCTGCACCAGATAAAATATCTAAGATGAATAATAAACAGTCCACCTCGGTTGATGGCATTTAGCTGATCTATCTGCTGGGAGGATTCACTGGGACGTGGCGCTACTCTGTTGGACTTCATCCTGGCTGTTATAGGCGTCTCCTCGAGGGCTTCGCACAGAGATGTCCTCTGCTCCTTCAAGTCTGTTGTTCTAGTCGCTATGGTCTTTTTTTCACAGGAGTTAACCTGACCTTCTAGTTAGCTCACCTGAGTTAAGGACAGGGATTTGGTCAAGATCAGAGAAAGTAAGAAAATCATGTTTGAGTCCTCTAAGCTAGGCCCAATTTTCTTTTACGGACCGTAAATAAATCATTCATTTACAGCTTTGTGTTCGTACCTGCCACAAAGTCTCCAAATCCTATGTTGGTCAGGGTGATGACCACGAAGTAAAGGGACTCCAGCGCAGACCAACCCTCGATGTGTTTAAAGATGGCCGGGAGTGCCACAAACAGTAGGCAGCCGAACAACACAACAGCAACTCCGACTTCAAAAACGTTTTTAAAAAAACTTTTAGGGCTAATGATTGGCACAGCCTTCAGAGAAACTGATCCTTTATTACTTTACATGTGGAATTAATTCACAGTGCCACTGCTACGACTCATGCAACAGAAACAGTAAATGTATGAAACTATAGCACTGCCAGGTCTTTGGAAGAAAAGCTTCAAACAAGGAGAAGGACACATGTCTGAGGTACAGAGTCCACCTGACCCCCTTATGGTAGAACTGCCTTTTTGTATGAGTGTGACACATCAGAGCCCAGCATGCCCGTTAAATCAGCTGTTGGACTCTGTAAATATAATCTGAAAGAGCTGGTGTGGATGAGAAAATCGTGGAGAGTGCTTCAATGTAAAATATTCAGGATAGCCTATAAATAGAATCGACGCCCGCAGACAATAAACTTTTACAAACTCACACTGTGAAAGTACAGTATGTGTGTTCATCCACTCTACAGGACGTGTTTGTGTTACTCCAGACTCACCTCAAATATTTTCTCCGCTCGGTTGATGTCCTTGGTGAATATGGTGCTGTGCTGATCTCCTATAACAGCCAAGAGGTAGCTGAGCAGAGGTACCCCGAGCAGCGCATAGACGATGCAGAAGATCTTTCCACCTTCTGTGTGGGGGGACGTGTTCCCAAAACCTGCAGAAAGGTCAGGAGGTAAACGATACGTTAACATCTGTTTGTGTCATAGCCGTGTATGGGTCAATTCATTTTTGCATTAGAAGTTTGTCATATCAGGACGTGATGGTGGATCTAAAGCTGAGATGGCCACCCAGGGGCGTTGCTAGGCCTGCAGCTTTACAGGGGCACAGGCCCCCACCCAGACCCAGACTCTGTCTAACTGAGCTAATTAGCAAATGATTTCACATGTGGCTTCACAAATTGACTAAGCCAGTGTTCAGTCGGTAACGTTAGGACAGCAGCTGTACATGAATGGAAAAGCTAATTTCAAACAGCTGTAGAAAATTCAGGTATGTTCCTCACTCTGACTTGACTTTCCACCGGCATCTTCTCCTGCTCCTCCTCCACCTCTCTGCTCCTCATTCTCTGTAACAGCAAAATACAACAATATTAAAAAAAAGAAAAAAGAAAAAAGTTTTTGGCTAGGCTTAGCCTCAGTCTTTCCTGTGTGATTGTGTTCACTCGCGGTAATACCACCATGAATGTACATTATTCCTATTTTCATTCACAATTTGGTTAATTAGATAATGCAAATACAGTGGAATAATTGTATTATAATCGGGTAACGTTATAAGCCGTTTTGTTCATTGTTCTGGTTTTATGTTAAAAGACAGGAGGAAGTATTCAAAAACTCTGTGTTAAATTGTTGGTGAGAAACAGGGGTGGGATTAAATAAATTATCTTACTCTCACTCCTTTTCGAGTGTTAATGAATTAATTTGAATATCGAACTTGCATGTCTTTTGTTCTAAGTATTTAAAAACAGCCCAATCCCAGAGCAACGTACGGTAGGTCAGTGTGTTAACGTCCTGTGGATAAACTAGCCTTAATTAGCTGAGCTCTCTCCCTAAATGATTAACATCTCGCTCAGCGGACGAGCAAAAAAAAGCTAAACCTACCTCTCTCCCTCTCATTCACATTTCTCCTCCTCCCTGCTGCTTCTTTGTCTCGATCCCCTCTGTTTTTAAAGAACTGTGTGATGTCTATGACGCCAGCCAGGCTGTCCGAGTGTCCGCTGACAGCGTATCCGTATCTATGATCCGCAGCAGTGTTTGTATTTAAATTTCGCGCGCTACGTGTCGCCTGTTCCAATCAGTATCTACTGCGGGGGGTTCCGGGGCTGTCAACGAGTGATGGGAACGGCAGTTCTTTTTATTGTACTGAATCTCTAGAATCCGTTCATTAAAATGATTCGTTCACAAGATTCGCTCACCGAATCGTTCAGTGCTCTCCAACTCCCTGAACTGATAAACAGCCAAACGATCCGTCATTCAGTTCATGATTCAGCCCCGAGGTTCACGTTCACATACACATTTGAAAACGGTCTTGGCGGTTCTGTTAAGATAAGCACTTATTAATTAGCGATGAATCATTTTAAAATGCTGGCATTGTCTCAAATATTCCACCATAGTCCGAGTGAAAATAGAAACATTAAAATCAGATATCTAGGGTATAAAGTGTATATTAGCCTAAGGTTACCGAGCGGTATGATGTCCCGGTGGAGGCGGCGGGTGTCGCTGGTTGAGGTGCACTGCTGGTGAAGCCTGAGGAGACATTTACATTCAGCGGGATGGCATTAGCAAAATAAAAAAAATGGGACGATGTCCAGCAGTCTCTACATCTACAATCTATTAGAAAAACCAAACAAATGATGTTGAACACTAGCAACATAACTTAGCAAAGATTACCTCTACTGGGCTAACGTTAACTAGTTTTTATGCTAACATTACTTTAGGAGTTAGAAAACAAACTTACCGAGTGCTGTGGCGGCTCTGTGCTGGACGCTGTGGCTGTCGCTGGCGCATTGCTGAAACTTTGTATTGCCTTCAAAACGGCCCGTCCAATGTTTCCAGCTAAATCAGTGGACATGCTGGTAGACAACAAGAGAGCGCGGTGTGGAGACGTGACAAACCTCGGACCGCAGTCTCTCCGCCTGACGACCCGAAGAAGACCACGGAGAGAGCCGGTTCGCGTCAATGAGCTTTTATTTTGGTACTTCCGGTGACAGACAGTGTGAATTTGCATATTAGCTAAATATTTAGTTTCACCCGTGACATTTATATTTAACATTTAACATTTATATTTAACATTTAACATTTATATTTATATTTATATTTATATTTAACATTTATATTTAACATTTAACATTTAGATTTAACATTTAACATTTAGATTTATATTTAACATTTAGATTTAACATTTAGATTTAGATTTAATATTTAACATTTAGATTTAGATTTTTTTATTCAGATTAAACCCTGAAATTATGTTTTTTACAAGAGAAGTAAATCTCATAAAATTCACAAATATTGCTGTAAATCTGGTCAAAAGTAACATTAAAACAATTCAGGTGTTTTTTATACATGTTTTTTTGCTAAATGTGGCAAAAAGTTGTTGTTTATTTTAGCATGCACAACTTTACAATCGGCGCCCCATAACTTACTGAGGGACGGTGCGTTCACGGACTATAGTACACAATCAGTACACGGTGAAAGTGTCCTTTGTGCACAGTAAAATCACTTAATATGATGCTACGCGGATGTTAGTAACACAGCGCTAATTTTAGCAGCACGGTTGCTGAACGTGAATATGGGCTGAAATATGTGCCCAACCAGGCGATATGATACAACTATATAATAATTAACTAACAAGTGAATTCAAAAAGAAGCACAGCTGCAGACCGCTAACATAGGTAGAGACAATAAAAGAAGCAAACCGTGAGAATGTGTGGTCAATATGACCGCTTCTGGCCGAATTGGGTAAAACACATCATAGTTTCTCTGTGTTTTGTGTAATTTATATAATAACTCGTTATGTGTTATATTTTCTCTTTAAATGTTGATATTTTCCTCGATTCCTAATATGTACATGAAAGAACTACGTGTTAAATAAACTTGATTTAACATGACAGGAATTATTATAGATCCTTTCGTATTGTTTTTCACCTAATGATGCAATTTCCACTTCCTTTGTGTGGGTCCAGTGCAGTTGAACATGTGAAATAAGTTCAAATAGGTTTACTGTAAATTCATGTAGTTGCAGGGAGATATTGATATAGATTACTAACCTTCATTTTGAACCACTGTGTCTATTCAGACTTCATTTCCTGGTATATCATGACCTAGTAGATGACCTTTGGACAGTTTTGAATAGTCTTGGACTGTTGGAAATCCACATGAGATGCACACGAGAACCATACATTTAATTAACAGCCAAATGGTCACCCTGTCTCCACTTAACATACGGTAGGTCAGTGCAGGGGCGCCGCCAGGGGGGGAAAGGTTAGGACGATTCCAAGGGCCCGGCACTGACAGGGGGCCCTTTGAGACATGGGCAACCTATACAAGGGCCCAACTACATTTTTTTTCATGGGGCCCAAAATCCCTGGCGGCGCCCCTTGGTCAGTGTGTTAACGTCCTGTGGATAAACTAGCCTTCATTAGCTGAGCTCTCTCCCTAAATGATTCCCATTAACATCTGGCTCAGTGCACGAGCAAAAAAAGCTAAACCTACCTCTCTCGCACTCATTCACATTTCTCCTCCTCCCTGCTGCTTCTTTGTCTCGATCCCCTCTGTTTTTAAAGAACTGTGTGATGTCCATGACACCAGCCAGGCTGTCCGAGTGTCCGCTGACAGCGTATCCGTATCAATGATCTGCAGAGAGATCTCAAAAATATGTATTTATATTAAGATATATAGCCTGCCTCGAACCTGAAGAATGAATATGGCAGAATATAATAACCCTTTTGTGTATCTGTTGAAGGAACATTAGTATTCCTTTTTAGGCTACATGCAAATAGGTTTTAGATTTAACTATGTTAAATATCATTTTCTTTTTTGGCTAAAATCTTTGTCCTGTGTTTTATCGTATAATCTTGATCAACTAATTAAAGGCAAAAGTACAAAATCATTCAATGATCAGGAATTTTCAAGTGAAGAGTATCATTATCAGTAACGGTATCGGCAATACTGGCCCTGTAATTACTTGGTATCAGATCGATACCAAAATTTGCAGTATCACCCACCCCTAAGTGAGGGTTAGGGCCACTTTCAGCACAGTACATGAACGAGAATCACGTCCTCAGCCAAAGTTCTCTGTGTACAGTCGTTTCTCGAATCATGAACGAATCACAGCGCGAACGTTAATCACGTCCTCACAGTTCTCTGTGCGCAGGCGAGTGAGTGACAGTCAGATTTTATAGACGTGTATTAATGTAAGGGTACTATATGCACTATTTTATAATATGTATTCCCTTGTTCCCTTGTCTGGTTGTTAAACATGTTTTATTGCACTGAAATGAAAACAAGAAATATCCTGATAAAATGGGAAATAATAAATAAAAAGCAAAATGACAAACTAAAACTATTATAAATACTGTACATTTTAAATATCAAGAATGAAATATCAACTTAAATGCGATCAAAAAGAAAATAAATAGCTTAAATAATACAAAACAGATATTAAATCGAGCCAGAAATACCAAGATAAAAACTAAAAGACTGTAGCCTACATTTAAAAATATAAAAAAAGAAAATATTAACTTAAATATGCAATCAAAAAGAAAATAAATAGCTTAAACAATACAAAAACAAATACAAAAATCAAGAAACTAAACAAACATACCAAAAGTGTCAAACAAATGAATGATTGTCCTTGCACATTATGCTCTCTCCCAAGGTATTTTGATCAAAAGATCAACTCCAGATTTGCATTTAAAGACACAAGCTGGCTGACTTTGGATGAGCTGAGCCGATTTCGTCTCTCCGATATTATCTGCCCCATCTTGCTCAAAATCCTCTCCGATGGGACAGATGTGGCCACAATACAGAGTCTCCGCTTCATGATTTCAGAGAGTCTTGGCCATGAAGGTTTGAAGATCTTGGTATAAGCGGCTCCTCCACAAAAGCACAGACCTCCAGTACCGAATCTGCCACAGGATTTCGAGTGCTGGTCACAAGCCCAGAGACCTGCTGATCAAATTCCTGCCAAATTGCACTGTCCTGACTGGAACTTTGTGGTTGTGCTGCTGCTACCTCTTCTCCTTCAGCCTGCTGGTGGGGGAGGTTCACCTTTGGAGCAGCATTGCTGAGATGCTGATAGGCCCTGTTTGCATCCTCATCCCCGCTGAAGGCCTTCCTTTTGAACCTGGGGTCCAGTGCTGCTGCTTCAGGGAGCAAAACATGCGCCTCGATTTTGTGGAACCTGTGCGACATCTGTGTAAACATGGTGTCCACCATGAGTCTCACAGGATCCGTCAGGTTTTTTATCTCTTCGGATGTTTGCAGCAATCTTCTGTAACCCTCTTGCTAGAAGAATCACCTTTGACGCATCGACATATCTGAGAGAAGAAAAACAAGGTTAGGGCCCGATAGTAACAACGACAACAATGATAATGTATATTGTTATTGTAAATCTATATTTCATAATAATATTATTATTATTATTATTACTGCATCTTTGCTGTGAAGAAAACTCCGGACCATGTAAAATGTTGAGTTTCCATCATGTTGGGCAGTCTTGATTCAGTCGAGCTTCTGGCAAACCTAATTGCTTTTGGGTGGCTCGTAGTTTTTCTGTGGCAACTGTGCTTTTGTGCAGATATTCCACAATTGCCTTCACGTTATCCACCATTTTTTATTGTATTAATGCAGCTACGTACAATCAAGCTCAGGGTGTGGTCAAAGAAGAAAAGGTGAGGCCAACCTGTGTTCTGAATTGCTTTCACCACATTGGAAGCATTGTCAGATACACAGGCAGCCACCTTATCCGTGATACCCCACTCCCTTGCAACTCTAACAAGCTTCTCTGACAGGTTGTCTGCTGTGTGTCTCTCACTCATATCAAAGCAGTCCAGCAGAACAGAGACCATCTTATAGTCATCAATGAAATGGCATGTTACGGACATAAATGAAGTGGTTGTCCTTGATGTCCAGCAGTCAGTGGTCAGACACACAGCGTGGGCTCTTCTCACCCTTTGTTTTATTTTCTCATGTGTTCTCCTGTATAAATCAGGGATGATTGTATTGAAAAGAGTTTTCCTGCTTGGTAAAAAAAAGTGTTGGTTCAGTTCCTTTGTGAACTGGCGGAATCCAGGGTCTTCCACTATGGTATACGGTTGAAAATCCTGTGCATTTATATTGGCCAGCACCTCATCCAAGGCCTTTTGCCTGAGTGAGTCAATTGGCCTTGACACAAAATGGGTGAGTCTGGCTTGTCAAGTCAAGTCATTGCTAAGGTCAAGCAAGTCACAAGAAGTTATATCTGAAACACACACAGGCTTTAACCAAGACGGCGGCCAAAATCGCCAGGCTTGCATGCACCACGTCATACAGTGGCAGAGGGCAAAGTATCAAAAACAAAACTAATCTCAATATGCGCAAAAAAGGAAAGAAAGAAAGAAAGAAAAGCCAAGACTTCCGTGTCATCTGTGTCAAGTCTAAGTCAAGTCTCAAGTTATGAATGCCAAGTCAAAGTCAAGTTGAGTCTTTTATCAGTGTTAGTCAAGTAAATCTCAAGTCCTCAAATTTTCGACTCGAGTCCGACTCAAGTCATGTCATGTGACTCGAGTCCCCCACCTCTGTTGTTAATTAAATAAACTGGCTCTCCTTTAGCAACGTGAGGGCATTGTGAAGTTAGCAAATGTGAGCTAGCTAGCATAACGTTACGTTCAGTTAAGTTCAGTTACTCGTAGCTAACATAACCTTAAGCAATGTAACTGTTGATGTTACCATATTAGTTTCGGTGTCATTAAGTGAATCGACGTTTTAGTATTATTTAATTTATCTGTTACCATTTATAGTGCTTTTCAGCAGAGAAATATGGTTCGCCAAACTGATGACAAAGACGTTGAACAAAACATTCTTTAGAACACAGCTGATCAATCGTCCGCTGAAATTCAAGTCCTCCAACCAGACTTTCAAAACGGACATGGCTCACACCGTGCTCTTTTTGGTGTTCAGTAGAGGTGGATTTCATAGTTTCAGTTCATCAGGATGACTCGTTCATGTAGTTCGTTTATTCGTTCATTCAGTCGCACTTCCTGTACAACGTCGTTCAGCGGTGAGTCACGTAAAGCACAGTTCTCAGCTCCTCGTTCTCAAACGATCGTGCTAACGGTCAACATAACACTGTAGTTCAAGGCAAATACATAGGAACTCCGACTTTGAGTGGCGTTCCAGTGAACTTTTTCTAGTAGGTCGGAAATTCCGACCTCCGACATTGTCTGGAAGGCAGCATCATTGCACAAACTGTCCGTGACTCTCAGCGAGAGTGAGTTCACTTGACCTACTAACCTGGCATATGCTGGTGTTGCATTGGCCGGGCGGAGTTTGCCATCAAATTAATGTAAAACAAGCACATCGGTATACGCCGGGGTAGATTAATCAAGTGGACCTAATGTTTGAGTATGGGCAACATCCTGCCCGTTAAGTAATGCACATGTGTCACCCTCACCAAAGATTGAAATGAAGCAAGATGTCTCACTCTGTAGCTAAACAGAGCATTAATGTGTGAGAAGGGCTCTATAAAAAATAATGTGTTTTTTGAAAATTAAAGTATGTAAACACTTTTTACCAAGAAACACAGGTGGCAGCTGTTGGAGACTCTTCATAGGATCAGTCTCCAGTTTGGCCCTCTGATTAAAACCAAGACCTTACTGCTGAGTTATAGATTGCAGTGTGTGTGTGTGTGTGTGTGTGTGTGTGTGTGTGTGTGTGTGTGTGTGTGTGTGTGTGTGTGTGTGTGCGTGTGTCTGCTTTTCACAGGCTAATTAATGTATCACTCATTCCAGACTCATTCCCAAAACGACTTGCCTTTAGGTGTCATTCATCTCTCGTGCTCCGCTACTGCGCTCTCTTTTCTTTTCTTTTCCATCCCTCCCACTCTCTCCACCTGTCTCCCTCTTCCCTCTCTCCCTCTCTCAGCCCCATGATGAGAACATAATAGCAGTTTAAATGTTAGTGTTTTCACCTAATGACTCCAACTTCTAAACATTAATTACACGCCCATTTATACAGCTAAAGTTAGATAATGTGTGGGACTAACTGAGTGTGTGTGTGTGTGTGTGTGTGTGCGTGTGTGTGCGTGTGTGTGTGTGTGTGGGGGGGGATATGATGTGCGTTGCACATGATCCCCAGTTAGTTTCTGTCTGTCTGTCAGTCAAATATCTTGAATCGCTGATCAGATCTCCTCCATACTTGTCAGATGTAAGGCTGGTGACCCGAGGATGTGCACTGTCGAGTGTGAAGTTGTTTACGTGAGAAAAAAAGAAAACATCCATCCACAACATCGATCACTTGAGTATTGCAGCCACACTCACACATACAGTAGCAGCCTATTGGGTAGAAGTGTGGATCAAGTCATTGAGACATGGACTCGTTCAATGACTTGCAACTTGAAGTTTTATTTGATTCAATTAATTCCACTGAATATCAAGGATTATAATACAAATTTAATTCAATGTTATACTTTTTGAACAGGTTTGGATAAGTTGGTCCATGATGTCATTATCCTCATCGCCAGGTTATAAAACCTTGCTTCTTTACAATAATGAGAAACTGCAGGTAAGATTTAACTTTCTCAGGTAGGAAAAAGTGACTTGATTTGAGTCAAATGTCTGCGATCAAGTGTTGTGTTTTCTCCAGAGGGCAACTTCACACTTGGCAAGCGTATTGGTGAGGACATCCGCTCTGGAGAAATGTTATCCTGAGGTGGTTGCAGCCTGTAGGGGAGCATTTGAAGGCAAGTTCAACAAGCCAAACTTACTCTAGTAGCCTGAGAGGGTGTGAAGTGAATATCTCGAAGTTGGGTTGAGTTGTGCAATCCATCAGAATGAACATCAGCTTGCAAACACAACCTTCAGAGATCAGAGAGCAGGTAAAAATGCACTGATGGCCACTCATGACGCACGTCTACACCACAATGCATCTTAACTGTTTCCTATGAACAACTCAAAACAGAAAATCAAGTTTAAGTGAAAATTAACATATATGATGTTGTTGGAAATGTGAAATGACAGTTCAAACAAGGCCACTGTTGTTTTCCAGATCCTGACGTGCCTCACCTGCTCTTGAGTCGCCATCACAGATACTTTAACCTCTCATGTAAACTCATTACCTCATACTTGCAGTCTTAGAATAGGTAGTTAAAAATACATAAGCACTTTTTTCACCAATCAAATGAATCTATTCTGGACATATTTTCACATGTTCTCGTTGTCAGGGTGGTCCTCTGAGTCCTCTGCTCACAAAAATGCTTGATGGAAATATTATTTCAGTTGTGTGTTACATGCCTGAGTCTGAGTAGTGTCTCGTGCTCATTTTAGAAATTGATTGCTTAATGATAGCAGCCAGTCTGGTGCATGATCATCAATGATGCTGATACTTAGTCACAGTCAATTAGCACAGCGTCTGTTGATATTATATCGGGGTCCAGGGTTAAAAATAGCTCACACAGTTTTGATTGTTGGGGCCACAAAATAGGGGAACCTAATCCTTGTTACATAACTGAATGGAGTTATGTGTGCAGGGTGGGGGTTATGTGTCTGCCAGTGTACGTGCTTGTATGAGTATGCATGTGAATGCACTTGGGCTATGCTAAAGACAAACAGAGCCCTGCAGTTGCGTGACAGGAGCTGGAAAATACAATTAGCGGTAAACAGCAAGTGAATCAGTCAAATTCACTCCATAATGATGTGTCAGTGCGGGATGTAGCGAGGGTGTGCCTGCAAAATAAAAGTTTACATAATAATAACAATAAAAGTAGCCCCCGCTCTCATTAACTGCTGGAACTGCAGAGACAACGGGACATTAAAAATCCTGCTCATCAGCAGTTTTGGATCCTACTGGATGAGAACTGAATGCTTTCACAGCCGACTAAAAGTGACCATGGACCTGCATCTTTGACTGGAAGCTGCCTCGTCGCAAAGCAACGTCAGCCTTGTTAGGCTTGTGTTTTTCTCTTCAACCAAAGCACGCACACACACACACACACACACACACACACACACACACACAAACACACACACACACACACACAAACACACACACACACATACACACATATACAACAGGACTCTCATGTTAACAACAACAGTACATTCAGTGCGGTGTGATGTGTAAGAACAACATCACTGCCTGATGGTTCAATTTTTTGCATCATGACACTGTCTTTCTGTTTGCCTGCTATGTGTGAGAATTAAAATTGTTTTTTTAAATGAACTGGATTGCCGTTACACACACACACACACACACACACACACACACACACACACACACAAACAGATACCAAGCCGTAACTCATGTTAACAATTACGGTGTAGTCTCTGTTCCTGTAAGTGAGTGTCCGTAGGAAGTTTGTGCACCAGCCAGCTGTGAATTAATAAGCCACTACAGTGCTAAGCCACTCAGTGAGTAACGCATGGAGGTGTTTCAGATTATTCATTGGCCTATATGAGTGACTGTTGTTCAAGTCTGGATTTAAAGTTGTGACTGGTCTTTCCTGGTCACAGGTCCAAGTCTCAGAGTTTATAGTGCACCCAAAAACTTCCTTCCTGGACCTTCAAAATATATGTGCAACTGCACATGTGCAATTTGTTTTAATCCGTCTGAAGTTCCTTTTTTTCTTTCTGTCTACGGTGATCACAGAGCCCGAAGGATTCTACAAATTGAGACCCGCCACAGTCAGTATAACCTGCTACAGTCTGGCAAAAGATACAGAAGTATCTGCTGTCAGACCACCAGAACATAGAGCAGCTACAATCCCCAAGCTGTGAAACTCCTGAAAGCCTACACTACAGCACTTAGAATTACCCTGACCTGGATGACTGAGAACCTTCATCGACATCTTTTAATTTTTTAGATGGACTCTAGCTTTACTTTTGAACACAGTGAGTGGAGACTACAATGTCCTATCAACTCAGAAAAACACTGACTGCTTAACAGTAATGTGAGGTGACACAGGAGCAGGACAGTTATTAGAGATGCTGTCCTTCAACCACTAAAAGATGGATTTATCCTTTGGGATCAACAAATATCCCAAAATGAAGAGATCAGGTAACAGCTCAATTACACCACTATGCTGAACAAACCTGTTGTGCTCAGCTCATATAGATTGGAAGGCTTGTGGAAAAGAGTATTTGAGTGTCTGTGTGTGTGTGTGTGAGAGAGTGTGTATGTGCGCACACACAGTTCCATGGGTAATAGTCTAATCATCCAGTTGAGTAAAACTACAATCCAGACACATCTGTACAAACACACACTGCCTTGTATCAATTCTTATTTCAAACTATTTCTTCTGCTGCTGCACTGCTTCAATCAAAATTTCATTTTTCATGTTTCTTAATGTTGACCCTCCCTTGTTTCTTTCGCCCATAGAACCCCAAAGAACTGCAGCGAGGCCACAAATGTTTGTCCTGGTAAAGTACTGCATGTGTGTGAATGTGTATGCGTGTGTGATCACATGCTCCGATGTTGGCATCTCAACAGAGTTTTTCTATGTTTAGCAATTTGAGGGTAAAGTCTGGCATTACTTCAGACGGTGTGAGAGATATAGACATGAAGGAGAAAATCAGATGGGAAACAGATAAAAACAGATAACCATGCAGAGTAAGGTGACAAGTGAGGGAATCCAAAGTGTTATCTCAGAATAAAACTCTAAAAATGTATCAACAGGTTTGCAAGGAATACAACTTAACATGTTTCTTCATTTCTCTCCATTTTATAGCCTATAGGCTTTGTCAGTTGTTTAAATGTCTGTCTCACTGTGGACAGATTCTGTCAATGCCCATGTGTCTGACAAAACCCACCTGCTGGGTAAGAAGTTTTCTGCTGTTTCAGTGTTTGGGGACAGCAGCCCGGGTGCAATCAAGAAAAATTTTTCTCTTGGGACTAATGAACACTGCACACTTATCATACAATACTGGGACACTTGCCTTGACCTGTGTGTGTGCGTGTGTGTCGGTGTGTGTGTCTTGATTGCTTGAACATTTGCAGCTCTCCACAAATGAAGCTGACGTTTGAATCCCAGCCATCAGTGTAAATTCAAAATTAAATATTTAATATGTTTATTTGAGCCATTTTTGTTGAAGTTCAGCCAAACCATGGGGCTACTGAAACCTGATGCGAACGGTCACAAATGATACAACATGCAATAACTATTATACATTACAATGTGGTCACATGTGTGATCATTTTACTTTAAGTTGTGCAGTATTTAAATACGAATGCAACTGTTCAATAGTATATGTGTGTGTGTGTATATAAAATAATAAATATAAGAATACAAATAGTACAATCTGTACAATATTTTACATTCACATTTACACTATGGAATAGATATTAATATTGTTACGGCCTCCAAACAATTAAATAAATTAACATGTGGCTCGAATTGGAGACTGCAACATAAAAGAAGAACACCAGAAAATAAGTCGTGTTAACGGGTTTTATTACCCAACATTTCCCACAAAACAAACATTCTTTAATGAAATCATACTGAAATGCAATTTAAATACTTTACCAAAATGAAGAAGTCGACAAACCAAAAGGGACCTGGAGATGCCGGCCAAACTCAGCAAAATGGAGGGGGGACCAGGCCACCCCCTATAGGGACGTCGAAGCTGGCCCCCCTCCCTACCTAACCAAACCAAATTATAAACTAAGAACTAAACGAAAAGGTAGAGCTGCCGGCCATCTCCAGGCCAAAGTAAAATAACAACTAGATCAAAGATTACTAAATAAAAGGAGTGTTTAATAAAACATAATGGGGAACTGAGGTGTTGCCCGGTCTGAGCCTCCTCAGCAACTGCACCTCCTGGGCTATAGCAGGTTGCTGATTGAGCTGTAGCGATCAGGATTTGCTGCAGGTGTGTCAGCCTGAGTGAGGAAGGAAACATAGGGTTTTAGACACAGCACAGTGATTGGCTGTCTGAGTTAGTGGGTCATGGCCACACGCAACAAATATATATTTAGATAATATTAAAAAGTGCAAAACAAAGAGGAATTGTGCAAAACTTTGTACATTAAAATGTGTAAACAAGTACAGATGCCACGGACATGCCACAGGTTACAGCAGACTGCCACTGCGGTGCCACTACCTGCCAATGCCACTGGGAGGATCTCGGTGCTTTTGGGATTCAAGGCAAAACTCCAGTCTTGAGTTTCTGACGCATGTTTGATGCTTTCATAAATCAGTAATAACACTTACATTACCGTTACATTGGAGAAATAATTGACTTGACCCATGACGGACAGATAGGTAGGCGGAAACTGACAACAGAAAAAAAGGATAAACAACATTGCGGATTTTGCACATTTTCGTAATGCAAATCGACTGCGAGTAGTCTACCCGGAAGTGCCTGTTGTTGCCAGGCTGACAGTGACTATTAAAAAAGCCTTCCAGACTGATTGAGGCCACTTTCTCCTTTTCTACAAACCCTCCCCGCTGTCTCGTACTACAGGAATCTGAGTGTCGGTGAGGACGTGGCGAGCCGGAAAACCCGGAGAGAGGAGCACAAAGAGCAGCAGTCTGCGCAGACTCAGTGACACGGCAGGGCGCTGCTCCTCCACGTGGACCCTGTCATTGACCAAAACACCGCGGTCTCCGTGGCAGCCGGGGGGGCGCGCGTGCCTCCGCCGTTGCGCAGTGCAGACCGGGCGGCACGAGGCGGGGCGGAGGTGCTCTCCAGACATGAAGCTGTGAACCAAAACCGACCTGAATTAAAGCGTTTTACCGTCCACTCATCAGCTATGCAGACAGGTAGGCTCACTGTCACTCTGAGTAGAGACACACACACACTATCACAGCCTGTGTTTATCCAGCTGTAGACCTCATTAAGCCTCCACTGTACATACTTACACATAAATATTTAATGTTAATACATCCGCAGCCAAGCTATTGTTTTATGCCACTTTATGCTAGCTGTCTTTTCATGTAGTCCTTGTTTTAATTCAGTCCTGTGAAGTGAAAGCAAGAATGTTAATTCCTCTGTAATAATAATCAGTGTACTTACAGTACACAGGCTGTAGCAGTGCTGCTGCAGTGAGTTGTTGGGGTCATGTGGGGATGTGAGCGCCGCGATGTTAGCATCGCTGCTGCTCAAAATGAGGAAGCTGCAGTAACACAACCAGTTTGTGATATAATGGGGATAAATCAGTGTACTCTACAGATCCCACACCAGCTCTGTAATCCATCCCCCAACATCAGATATACATGGGCCTGACAGCAAGGGACTGTGTGGCTGCACAACTAAATATAGACGTGGAGTTTTTAATTGATTTTGCCACAATGGAGCATGAACAGCTACACCAGCTGTCATCACGGTTGTGTTGTGTGTAGACAGAAGGTGTTACATGTAGATGGATAACTTGGCAGATGATAGCACAAATGACCACTGGGTTATGAGTTTGTAGGGCTAACGTTAATTTGGCAGACACTGAAGCATTAGCCATGTTGATTCTCCACTTTGTACAGCATCATGAAACAATGAATGTCCCACAGTTTGCTCGGAGACAGATCAGTGTGGGAAAAGGCTCTTTGTTTCAGTTCAGTTGCACATGCTTTCAGTAACACTATGGCATTTGGGCAGATAATTTCATGAAGGCTGCTGGGACTGATGTGGTCCTCATGGCTGTGTGTTTGTAGGTACGTTCATGGAACCTCACCTGATCAGGTTGGCCCCTTGTGTCCTGTCCCTGTTCATTCTCACTCACCTGTGCCTGGCTGCACCGGGTCAACCTGGGACACAAAGGTAAACCCACCTGCCTACACACAAGTTGCATTCTCTTTTTTCAGACATACTAAGATATTAACATTTTTAGTCTTTCATGCTGCAAAGTATATTATGCCAAAACTGATGACTTTTTAATATCAAAACAAGTAAATGTGCACAATGAACATATGACCAAAGGCTGCAGTATTAAAATGGCTGAGATTTACCTACAACACTGTCCAGATTAAGTTAAATTAACTTGACAAATGAAGTACAGTATACCTCATGGAAGCAGCATGCAGTCCTGTTGTAATTATAAGCAAAGGAAACAAACTGTCTTTCACCTTTGT
The DNA here is from genome assembly GCA_963678695.2 of Diplodus puntazzo. Classification (NCBI taxonomy): domain Eukaryota; kingdom Metazoa; phylum Chordata; class Actinopteri; order Spariformes; family Sparidae; genus Diplodus; species Diplodus puntazzo. The sequence continues at coordinate 10,658,717 of OZ023155.1, read as the reverse complement.
TGTGTTAAACTTTAGAGAGAAGAAAAGCTTATGGTCACCTATATATTTATATCTTTGCATATTTGGAACTCATGAAAAAAAAAAAGTTCTTCTTTAATTGTTTGTCTCTCAGGGAGGAATCCATAGATGCCCGTCCCCCTTCAGCTGCACTAGCCAATCCCTTTGGCTCTGGAGAGGAGGACCGCAGGCAAGTGACACATGGAACAATGTGATGTGAATTCTCACATCCAGCTCATTTTAGGCCATTAATTTCCTCTTTCCTCTTTAACTGCTTTCTTTAATCTTACAGTAAGGCTAAATGTTACACTCAAGATGCATCTAGACAATCCATTATTCTGAGAGAATGTAATGTCATGCATTGTTTTGTGAAATTACTGTGTGACCTAGGAGTTAATATTAAACCAGGAACACAACATGCATACCACATACAAATTTGTTCAATCTGCAGTCTGTTTTAGTGCTGTAAGCAGCTGCTGTCTGCTTGCCCTGTGGACTTTGGCTGCTGTGTTGTGCTAATGATGTGGACTCCTTCTTATACCGATAAGATTACATGAGCAATAACAGTGCTTTATGTTCAGTAATGATAGCGGTCATATACATTGTCCTCACACAGAGCAAAACATGATGGCTCACTGTTGGTATCTTGGCTCATATCTTTGTTACTGTTCAGTTGTACTGTAACATAAACTGAATTACAGGTTTAAATTTGTTTCAGTGAGAGGCACAACTACTTTAGGGACTTAGTGTGATGAGATGTGTGGCTGCTGACAATGTGGCTGCAGCTTCTTTCCACTGACTGATAAGATTAATGGATGTGTACACTGCTCTATCATTGTGGTTGCTTAAGTCTCTGCTATATATGACCACACTGATGTTGTCAGCTGTGTAGAATAGCAGTGAATAGAATCCGCAGCTCGATTCACATGAGTCTGATGTACAGTCGGTACAAATATTTAACTTGAAAGATGAGAGCTGTAGTATTTTAGCCATGTTGCAAGCTGCATTAGACTACAAAGCAGCTGATTTAAAGTTGTGTCTGCAGGTGACACATTCAACAATCCTGAATCCCAAATTTCACAAATGTTTAAATAAGAATAATTAAAATGCCTCTTAAGGGACTATGAAGCTGAAATATATTCTTCCTTTTACCACCACCTCTAAAGTATCCAAAATTGAATAAAATGTAAAAAAAAAAAAAAAAAAAAAAAAAAAAAAAAAGTGAAAGGTGTATAAAGGTGCTTGGCTCTCAAAGGGTTTAGTGAAGACAAAGTAAACCTGCAAGTGCCAGGCTATTGTCTGACATGGTGATGTAGGTCAGCCAGTTGAATGGTGACTTTTGACTCACTCAACCAGGTTGCAGATTGCTCAGACTTTACCTCAATCAGGTAGAACAACAGACTGAAGAGAAATCTCATCAAGGCCTAAACAGACCAGATTTTCTGGCTTACGAGTTAAGACAAGATTTTTATATGACAAGGAAGGACTCAGAATAACCCACATCTCTTAAGCATTCACAAAAGAGGGTTGGCACACCCTGAATGGCTATGAGGGAAATGCCCCAGGCTGTTTGTCAAACAGTATTTAGGAGCTACTCTCCACACCCTGTACAACAGTTGACCTGAATTTACTGCAATTCATCCAGAAGGATTTTGACATGTAACACAATTAAAAATATAGCAATCACCAAAAAATATGACTGCTACTGGCTGTCTTCTTTCCATCTGCTTCATTAAAGATATGATGAACTGAGAAAAACACCAAATATGTGACAGTGATTGTTGCTGAGGTTGCACCTCCCTCTGCTATGTGGAGTTAGGACATGAAATCCTGCCCTCCTGTGGCAGAAAATCATACAGTGACTATTGTGCTTCAAGGGCAAGTCAGTCTGCACAAGAATCAAGAGTAAGAAAGATAACTCATGGAGAATTTAGATTTTTTTTTTTGTCTTCTTCTTTTGCCTCTCTGAGCTTTTGCAGCCAGTCTGATTGTATCTGCTTTAACAAAACTGTTAATTTCTTAAACATGAATCACGTCCTACTGTGTTGAACATTTTTTGACCCCTCAGTATTGATCCTAGGCTCTAAATGTTTTACTTATTGATTTAAATGTACTTTGTGTTGTGTGTACCACAGGCTGCTGCAAAGTTTTATTAAATCCACCCTGAGTGGTGACCAAGGAGGACCAGAAATCAGCAACTGGGAGCAAGGTAGACATCTACACCAACAAACACTCATTTTACTTCTGACACAGAGCTGCTCCTTCAATTGCTGTTATCAAATATGCAGAATGTATTCAGACTGCCCTGTAGAAAACTGCAGACTGCCCTGTAGAAAATTCATAAATCAACATCCGTTTTTTATCGTGTGTGTGTGTATAGTATGGCTGTTAAATACTGAACATCCTCTGCAGTTTATTGAATGCGTTTGGTATTTAACATGTCAGTCTTCTCCTGCTTTGTATCAGAGGTATTCTACCTGTTTCGTCTTTATGACTACGATCGCAGTGGGCTCCTGGACGGCTTGGAGATGATGAGGCTGCTCTCCGACTTCAACTCCCATCATACACCTGGAGCACAGACCAGTGAGCTGGTAAGGAAGGAGTGGCTGTGTGTTTATGTTTCTCATAACCTCACACTGTTAGGTCACTGAGGTATATCTGTGTGTGTGTGTGTGTGTGTGTGTGTAAGCAGGTAGTGTCCATGGTAGATTTTTTACTCCAGGCTCAGGATTCCAACCAGGACGGCATGTTAGCCCCATCGGAGCTGCTGTCTCCTCCAAAGCCTCTCTCACAGGTATTGTACATTTACAGATAAACCACGAGAAACAAAGTACAGTCAACCTAATCAAAATCTAACAATGTCAGGCATTATGATGATTTTTGTTTGCCCTACTGGCACAACTTCAAAGAAAATGAAAAAAAAAATAGAACAGCTATGGGTCATAAAATATTTTGATAGGTGGAAATAGTTATTTGAAAAAGCTGTCCCAAATAAAGGTACACTTTACTTTCAAATGTACAATATAAAAAAAATGTAAATGTATCAAATATAATAGGAAAATTATAAGCTAGTAAGTCTACTTTGAGCTTACAAGTGTCAGATTTTTTCACAGATTAACATGTAGACCAAAGTATTTAAAGAGCTGTACCTAGTTTTATTTCTCTGCCTCATTTATGGTTGACTTCAGTAACTGTTTCTACCACAGGACCCTGGTAATGGTGATGACAATATGAAGGCAGAAGCAAAAAAGCCTGTGGAGGCTCATCAGGAATTGCAGCCTCAAGCTGAAGAGCAAATTCATCAGAAACGCATAGAACAAGTAGATGATCAGCATTTGCAACAAATCCCAGAAGCCCCAGCAGCAGAGCAAGGGCATGACCAACCTGCTCATCTAGGGCAACCAGAGATATGAATGCAGACATGCGGATGCTGGTTCTGTCACACAATGTGCTCACACCAGCAGAAGACTGATGATAGAGTTAAAACAATGCCCTCGACTGAGCGGACGACTTTTTCTTCTTCATCCCTATGAATGGTTTCTCTCTTGATTTGAATGTGAAATTTCTACTGTCCATCTCACCTGACGGATGTGTTTTAAATTATTGCCCTTACTTTATTGAAAAACATTTTCTACAACGAGAACTAATTGGTATTAATTATGAAGTCAAAGATTGATAAAGCTGTAAAGGGGACAGTAGTACTGAATTTCAAATGCAGTATTATCAAATGTAATTAAAATGGAAGCCATCATTAGTAGATATTTTTATTCTGAAATATTTGATTTTCTTTATTTGTATTTATTACCCTTTTTGTCACATATTTGAGCTTTTCTACGTACATTCTGTTGTTTTGTGTACACCCGGATTGGCCTTATTGTATCTGACTCACCATAGGCTTAGGATATGCACCAGGAGTGCATCTGGACTGTTATGTAGTAAAACTGGTCTCATTTACAAACTGGTGTGCCATGAATCTTAAAAATCTTAATGAATGTTGTCCTCTTTGTCTTAATTGTTTTTAATGCACGTGTATGATCCCATAAGCATTATATCTGGATGAGAATTGTGATGTGCCTGAATGAGTAGGAAACCATGAAATTACAGACCAGTGGTTGGTTCTTAATGAGTTACAGCCATCTACCACCAGTCTTCCATCCTGATAGTTGAGGTCAGCTAGGCCCTTGTGAAGTAACATAAGATGTAATTTACTTTTACGTTCAGCCTGCAGACTTTTATTTTTATGGTTATTCTTTTGTTTAGCCCTTTTTTTTGCCTTTGTGCATTTATACAACTGAAGAAAATAAAAAATGTATTTGCTCTGCCTTTCTTTCTGTCTCCTGTTTCTACGATTTGTTTGATTTGTCAGAATTCAGTTTTAAAGGTCCAAACACAATATATACAAAGACAGTATGTATATGATTGTACTGTAAATAAAATGGTAAAAGTTAAGAGAACAAAAATACATAGAATATTTGTATTCAAAGGTAGTGATCAAGCCTCCTTGGTATGGACAAAAATATTTTGCGATCAAAACAGAATTGTACAAGGTCATGCTGATTATGCTTCTACTTTCAATAAGGCAACAGTGTAAGAGGAGGGTTTTTGCTGAGTAGGGCTCCAGTGCGTCATCCAGTCATGATTTTAGGCCTGCCTTAAAAAAATATTTGGAAAAAGATCTTTTAAATTTACAAACATTATATGTGTTGACATGTCACATTCAAGTGGGATCAAAGAAGTACATGTCCCATATATATATATATATGGTACCACAGGCCGAACCGGAAGGGGCGTGAGTTCGGCTCTCTATTTAGGTACAAAGCATAATTTACGAGACTAGTAACTCCTGTGTTCACCAACCGCAGGGCTTCATGTCAAAATGTCTGTTATTGTAAATCTCTACTCTTCCTGCCATCAGTTAGCTTTTTTCTTTTTTGCTAGCTTAGCTAACTGACTGGCGTGCCTCGTTAGACACAAAACAGTCGGTTGCTAGGCAACACAATTCCAACAAGACAAGCATGGCGGAGGATAAAACAAGATCAGGTTTGTGTCAGTTCACGCTAGCTTAGCTAGTTATAACCTAATTATGAATTATTTTCGAGCCTCAATGTTATGGATAAACTTGCGCAAAAAAAGGCAATTTGTGTTTTATTCAAAGCCCCGTGATATTTTTTCCTTCTGAATAATTTCTCGGTTGTTGAAAGTAGTTTGCCTGAAATATTTTATGTCGGAGTACCTGCTTCAGTAAAAAGTTTCTTGGCTCTGCTCCTGGTTCTTGTCTGTCCTGTCTGTTAGAGGGGATAGTGTCAGATGTCCACAAGAGGATTAAAGCAGCGTTTGAAGCGTTTGACTATGAATCGAACAACACTGTGGACGTCCGGTGAGTGGGACTGCTCCTAGACCAGGTGGCTGTAGTCTGAAAACAAATGTACAATAACACCTTATTTAAACACTGTTTGGGTGACATCTCAGAACTTTATACACAGTAAATGTGAAAGTGGAGTGCATGTTCTAGTTATTGATCAGAACATATTAAGTATTGGACCTTTGTATGCAGGCTCCATCTCCAAAATGCGAATTAACCTACATATTTACACCAGCTCCTGTGAATTTGAATATGTTTAGTTTATGAATATGCTCCACTGTATCTTCACCATGTGCCCTGTAATCTAACACTATCAGTGACACTTGTGTGTGGCAAGAGTAATATATATAAAATTAATTATATACGGAAAATGCAGTTAGGTTATGAGGAAATCTCCCATCCAGTCCTAGTCTGGTCTAGTATACCAACAAATCCTGATCCTCTGATCAAACTAGGCAAACAAAATGTGTCGTAATACATCTATTCAGGAGATCAGCACCACGAAACACAGTATTTGCATGCATTTAAATGGTGTGGTCTAACATGAAGTTTATTTTTCTAGGGAGATCAGCACCATCATCTACTCCCTAGGTTGCTTCCCCAATCAGGAAGACCTGCATGCCTTCATAGCTAAGGTCAGAAAAGTCTTTGTTTACCATTTGGATGGACTAATAATCACACTAATCACCCAGAGCTCACCTGAGGTGTGCAGTTATTTAAATTGTCTGCTATACCTTCTTGTAAAATATCAATAGTAATGTTATTGTAATGTCACCACCATTTGATATACATTCTCATTACACTTAAGTGTTAATTTGCTGTAGTGTAAATAAAGAATTAACTATATGCTTGAAATATGTATTATTCGGAGAGAAGTTAGAAAATTCAAAATTTGTTCAAGAAGCAAAACCCGGCATCTTTGTCCTGTTCAACCAGGTGGAAGAGGACCACACAGGGTATATCCATTTGGACAAGTTCCTCCCAGCCATGACTAAAGTGCTGCTGGAGCACAAGTAAGAAGGTCACCGGACATGTTGTTTTGTATATATAGCTGAATAAAAAATCCAGACTAACCCCCTAACCCTAACCTTAACCCAAGATCCAAAAAAAGTGTCAATACAGATATTTCCCAATCAACTGGAAATGGCCTGAAACATGTTCCTAAACACTTTCTGGAGGAACAATTTTGGCCCTGACATTTTGTCAAATTTCACCTCTGATGCATCACATCCACTTTGCAAGCTTGCATCTAACCTAAATCTAACCCAAGATCCCAAAAAGTGTAAATACAAATGTGTCTCAATCAACTCAAAATGACTTGAAACATGCTCCTAAACACTTTCTGGAGAAACTTTTCAGTCCTGACACTTGGTCCAATTTCACCTCTAATCCATCTCATTCACTTTGGAAGCCTGCCTCTAAAATGAACCTAACCCATGAAATGTGTGATGTCTGAAAGGCCTCCACTGATAACAGTTTTTGATCATAAATCTTTCAGTGGATTTTATTTTCACGACATAAAAAAAATAACAAAAGTCAGACATCTTTAAATATTACATGCCACTTTTTTCACTTCTGTGTCTCGGAGCTGGGAAATGGTCTTTAAAGTGTATGCTCCTTAACACAGACTAGTGATGTCCACCTCTGACTGTATTACAGCTTCACTTAAACCAGTGGAAACTTTAGGATCCCGTTAACACTCTTATCACGTTGTTTAGTATGTGGTATGTCCAAGGGTGTAACATCGGTTTGAAAAGTGTGGGGGACACAAAAAAGTGGGGGTCTGATTTGAATACCATTTTATACATTTCCACATGCTTTTAATCATAGTCCCAACTACTTAAAAGCAACACATTATGATGAACATGGCTCTCATGCTTAGTCATAGGTGTGATTGGCAAAGAACAAAAAAGCAGGAAAATACAGGGCTCCAGTATGTGTCTCTTTACACTTATTTTGTTCCGTTGTCAGCTTCAGCTAAGAAAGAAATAGTTCGCCTCACATGTCCAAAATTCTTAGAACAGTGTTTCCCCAAGATTGTTTTGATAACTTAGCAACTCCAGGGGCATGCCCCCCCAGAAGAAAATTTTGAAAAATAACCCCTTAAATGGTGACTGCTGGTGAGATTTAAAAAAAAAAAAAAAAAAAAAAACATTTTCAGAATTTCAGAATCAGAATCTAAGACATGAGACATTAGAGAACCTTTATTTATTTATTTTTTTACCATTATTTTCTTTATTATTATAGATTTTTATGGAAACAGAATTTGTTTCAGAAGTCAGTGGGACACCTGACATCGAAGTTACGGAGAAAAAAATCACAATTTCTGCATATGAATATTCATATAAAATACAATAAGTACAATAAAAAGAGCTGTGTCTCATGTGTCCAGTTTACTAACACAATCTGCTGATGGTTTGGAGTCACTGGGTCACATGACATGGAAGATATAGAAAAAACTGCAATTATTTTGAATTAATAGTGATTCAGTGCAAGGCTCTGGGAGGTGAGCTGACCGTCCTCCTGCTGCTCACACTGGGCGAACCTCAGTAAAGTCGCGGCTGGACCCGAGTAGAGCTGAGATCGGGCCCAACGCGCCCGTGCACGTTGTGTCCGAGCCCGGCCCGACACATTAACTGTAACTGTAAAGCCGACACAGGTTGTCACTGCCCACGCGTTACTCTCTGACCACTGTTTTCAGTAACGAGTAATCTAACGCGTAAATATCTCCAAACCAGTTATCAGGTAAAAGTTACTTACTCAAGTCACTGTGCGTTACGATTACTTTTGTCATTTTCCTTAGTAAAAATAATAATTTTTGCTTTCTTCTTGCCCCTTGGGGTCACGTTTCCAGCACGAGGATAACTCACACAAGTCACGTGTAAGACCACTCAGCAACACAAACAATGGAGGGAGGAGAGAGGTGCGCGTTTTCTAGCTGGAAATAGTCATTATTTGAGTTATTAAAAAACAAAACACAAATGCTTGATCAAGAGCCCGACCTAGCCGAAGACAGTGGCCTGTTGCAGCCTTTGATCGCAGCATCATTACACAAACTGTCCGCGACTCACAGCGAGAGTGGGTCCACTTGATTACTAACCTGGCATGTCCCCCCTGTCCCGAGTGGATGTTACGCCTATGGGTATGTCATATGTTTACAGTATCAGAGGGACACTCTTCTATCACTGTATGTGTGCATGTGCCCCTGTGTGTACATGTGTGTCTTAGGTTCCCTCCCATCCCTGAGGATGTTTTGCTTCAGGCTTTTGAGGTAAGACCAGCTGCAATTTCCTTGTATTCTCCAGTGTTGTAGGTTATTAGCTGCTACTTAAGAGTCTTACAGTTTTATCTGGTAACAGCAGATCCCCTCAAATTCCCTTTTCTGCTACTCACAGCACAGTATCTAAATTAAGCAGTAGTCTGAGCCTCTGAGAAAATCACACAGTCAACACAGTGATCCTAATATCAATGTTAGTTACAGATGTTTGTCAAAGCATGAAGGCAGTAACACCATGTTTGTAGGTTCTGGATAAAGAAAAGAAAGGATACCTGGAGCCCGAGGAGCTGACAAAGTACATGACACAGGAAGGTAAAGTGGAAGCTTGTAAGACTGATTTTGTGTGTCTAACGTTCCTGGTACTTCCACAGAAGAACATATGTGAACATAGAAACTATTGTTGTTTGTCCTTAAACCAGGTGAGCCCTTCACTCAGGAGGAGATGGATGAGATGCTGACAGCGCTCGCTGACCCTGAGAAGAACCTCATCTATTACAAAGACTTAATCTGCCAGCTGACTATTGACCCTGATATGTAGATAGAGTCTGGTGTTTGTGCTAATGTCTGCATGTTCTTAAGGTGGACTTGTAAATCTGATATCATAAATATGCATAGATAAATCCCGACTTTGTGTTTCCAGAGTTGTCTTTTGACTTTAATTGTATTAGGACGGATTTGTTTGGCAGATTGGGGAAAGTGCAAGAGCGCCATCATGTAACATATAAGGTATAGCATATAGTAGTGCTGCCATGCTTTTATATCGTGTGCCAAGCCTCTCTACTTCAGTCTGACACAGCACAGGTGTTTTAAGAATACCAACTCACGGTCACTCACGGAAAGTAATTGGAAGCTCCCTCTTAACATCTTGAATATTGCTTGTTCACTGATTACATTTTGGCCCAGTGGTGATGCCGATATAAGACGCAGGAGGTGATCTGGTCCTTCAGGTGACAGTGTGTGCAGCCAATGAATAAATCAGGAAAGCAGTTGACATGATACAATTTCCGGAACACTTCCTATATGAGGTGACATTAAATGAAATGTGCTCAGTGTTGGGAGTGGGGAGGAAGGAAACAATCTTCATCATGGTGAATTATGATGCTGTGTGAGAGGAAGCCATGATGATGCAATCATCAGTTCAGTTCATTATCAATAAATGACCCAGAGTATGAGAAAATAAAACAAAGCAATGATTGGATTTATCAGCGTTGCAATTTATCTGAGGTGATTCTGCACTGAATATTTATACATGCATGAAACTTTTAAACAGGGATGATATGACTTATCTGGAGCTTTGATAAGCATATGATAGCAAACACAAGCAGTTCTCTATCTGAACATGAATGCATGCTGAAGTTCTGCTTCAAACAGTCTCATTTCACAGTAAAAACAATGACCCGTTACGGTTTAAGACGAGGACATCAGAAAATAAAACAGGGGCCTACAGAAATAGAAAACGTCTGTATTAAACATTCCCTTTTTCCTAAACACAAACAGAATAAGGCTCATTTACCTTCAGCATAATCAAACAACAGCATCAAATTAGCACAGTCTTGGTACACAGAGAAAATGTTTAAAGGGATTTTCTTTACCTTTAGGTTCCTCTTTTTCACTTGTACTCACACTTGTTGCATTGTAACATGAATAAATGTGTTCCCTCGGTGAAAGGAGCTTAAACAGCAGCTTTACTTAGCTAATCACGATGTTAGATCGTGTAAGCAAGAAATAAAATAATCCACTTGCATGTTGAGGTGTTACTGTCAAAAATACTTAATAGAGCTGGGTTTGTGGTGGAATGTTTGAGTTTTACATGCAAGGAAAAAAAAAACAGCAGAGATGGCACCATTTCCTGCTCAGTCACAAATTAAAGTGATTCCAACCCTGAAAAATAGTGAAACAGGAATTGACGGCAACACAGAGGCCAGTTTTCTAGGAAAGGGAAGTCAGAAAGTGGTGGCTTTGACATACACGTGGGTGTGAAAAGTGAAATAAATTTGCATTCTAACCCTACAAGTACAATGAAGAGATCACATTTTCAGCCACAGATTAAGGGGATTCATGGTGAGTAACACCCGAGCTTCAACATCATAAATTACTGTTGCAACCCCCTTTTTTCTAAAAACAAATCCAGAGGCAGAGATTAAAGTGTTCCCCTTTAAGCAGCCATATCATGTGAGAATGCGGCTGCCAGCAACTTCTCATCTGCAGCAGGTTTATTAGCAGCAGTCGACACTGCTCATTTGGTCCTTAAAGAGCCATAAATAGAAAGAGGAAGAGGAAGGGGAGGAAGAAACATGACAGATTATAGAAAAGTCTGACGAGAAAAAACAAAGATAGGGAAACAAAAAGAACACAGAGGTAGAGAGATCTTTGACATCATATCCAGCTACCAACAGTGGTCTCTTAACATTGTTTTTGCATTATTGCACTGCAACTGATATACAGAGGAATGACGATCTTAAAACATAATCAACCACAACCACACCACATTTTTCACATATATTAGGAAGAACAGGAGGCGGTGATCACCTCACTACTTTTCTACTACTAATAGAATGAAATAGAAGAGGAAGAGGCAAGATAGAGCCGTCTGTTTAAAAAAGGGTTCAGATGTGACCTGACAGGTTAAGGTTGGTCAAAGAAGCCCCGCTGTTTACTGGTTCAAATTTTAAGTAGGTGACGACACCTAAAAAACGTACTTCCAAGAAACAGAAGATTCAGCCATTTCAGCAATTACACAACTCTGTGTAGAAGTTAGTTGCATAGTGGAGCCAAAAGGTAAAATAATAAAGAGAAAGTGTCCTACAGCAGAAAATGCAGCTTTGTAAAAGAGCTCTTCAAAAAACAACCTGGTCTCTATAAATTTATCCAAACCACATCCCTCTTTATCTCATTCTGACTGGAGGCGAAGTCTTGTAAGGCCTTGGAGAAGTAGAGGACAAGAGTCAGATGATGGGCTATAATGAGTTTGCAAATACGCAAGATGGCATGATGTATAAGACAGCGTCCCATTCAACAGTGTGTCTCTTCCTGCCTTTTATCTTTTTTACACAAACATCGATTTGGCTCTGTTAATACCTACGCATTCGGCCTTAAGGCGGAACAACAATGGCCCCATATTCCCTCTTCCTATTATTTATACAGAGTATCGAGGCTGAGACACAGAATATGTCTCCTTCCAAGGCAAAAAAATTGAACTGGAATGCAAAAGAGCTTTGCATATACATATTATTATTATTGTTATTATATGTACACACAATTAATGCACACACTCGCAGACAATGAACTGAGAATTGACTGGTGAAAGTCTGGTTAGGACAGACTGAAAACTAATGTTTGAGTTCTGCTCAAAAAAATCTGCTGGTCTAACCTGATTAATAACCACTGTAACACATCATCTGACTCCATGTAAATGATGACAATCAGTTTTCTTTATGGTCCACCTGGGCCATGAGATGCAAGGCTGACGGCTCTAGCCTGATATATTTCACAATCAGTCCAACAGTGGCTACTTTGCATCACACCATAGATCAAGTATCCAGAGCCACATTGATTGCCAACATCAAGTTAGCACTACACACAGATGGACCATACAGTGTCCTTTAGATCTGAAGCACCAGGCCAGCAGCTGAGATGTTGTCCCCTCCACCTGCAGTTTGGTAAACCTCGGTGCACACCAGCACTGGAGCTACACAGATCTCATAGTTGTCCTCATCCCAGCAGCTGACAGGCCTGGTCTCCTGCAGAGGGATACGCTGGCTGCCCTCCCGCCGACTTACAGAGAAGGAGTCGTCCATGATGAGCCTCGCCTTGCTGGGGTCAATGTCATTGGAGCCGCAGACATGGCGGTTAGCTGTGAGAGAGGCCTTGGCGGTGGCCGACATGGTGTTCTTCCACTGGGAGCCATGTGTCACAATCATAGCCTGAAAGGCCAGCGTGTGGACGTGGAGCCTCGTCAGCGGCTTAAATTGAGAACTGATTGTGTCGCTTTCTGCACTAGCATCCTTGTGGCGCTGGTTCAGGATGCGATAGACCTCCCTCATCTGGTCGAGGACAGTAGCTACACGAGGGTTTGGGTCTGACAGCACTGTGATGTTGGAGCCTTTAAGTAGACTGAGCAGGTTGGGAAGCTCCTGTTCATTCATTCCCAAAGAGTCCGCCTGGGGAAGCACAATGAGGATGAATGATTAAACTTGGGACCTGCCTCTGACTTAACTGTGCAGCCAACAAAAGCCATATATCCCACTGAGTGCCATAATCTTTCAATGTAATCAATATCTTTAAAGTAGTTGTGTGTCAGGCAGATGTCATGCTCAGGTCGACTGATTGTGTTATTTCACAGAGCTAAGAGGAAAAAACAACACTTGCTGTGGGGACTGCAATGAAGAAAACCAATGCAATTGGAGGATTTCCTGTTGTACAGCAGCATATTAGCTATATTAGACTGTGGCTACACGGACATACTTTATAATTAGCAATAAATATAAATACAAAAAGGCGAGAATAACATTTACTGGAAAATAATCAGTGTTTAAAGTAGTCATTAGATTGCAGATCATACTGCATTTCTACATGCACAGTGGTTTTAAAAGTTGAGATGTTTTCTCTCTTTCTAAAAAAAAAGAAAAAAAAGGGTTCATCCTTTCATACATCAAGACGCTAGTGAGCAAGACATTTTACTCACTTGAATATATCCACATGCAAATTCAGGAGATAAATACAGAGTCACACTCAGTTTTGTTTATAAGTGTACTGAACTAATATAACTGAAAAAACCTATTTCAAACTAGCTGATCTTACTTGTCAGACTGCGTCTTCCTCTTGACTAAAACATTTAGTTCACCATCATATAAGTCTTCAACTACTCTAACAAACATGCATGAATTCATGTATTGCTTCATTTAACTGTTCAGTCATACTTACATAGGGGATGACATAGTTAAGTAGGTCTTCCATTATACTCTCTTCTACAAAACTGGCCATCTCAAAATGGACTCCAATACGTGGAGACGAGGAGGACAGGAGGTCGGACAGGCGAGACAAGAGAGCAGCCCGCTCACCTGGAATAACGAGAGGTATTGGTGGAAAGAGAACAGAAGAAATTCAGACTAATGATGATGTTCAAATTAAGCAACAAATAAAAAGCTTGTCAACAATTGTCTCTTACCCAACTGGAAGGGGAAATTATCCATCATTTGCAGCCCTCCTACCACCAGCAGATCTGGTTTGAAGTCCTCCAGTTTCTCAGCGAAGTCCTCCATGGAGGCCAGGTAGGGGTTGTGGTCGTCACTGTGGACGATATATCTACAGGGGCATAGACACAAGCGAGGCCAAACACAGTCAGCTTCACATACATAATGTACATAAATTATACATGTGCATGGTATGTACACGATGATGGCATGGTAGAAAAATCTGTCTCTGGTTTAAATACACTCAAATACACAGTTTAATATATAGGATCCCTCAAGATTGTCAAAAATATCTTTTATCTACTTGACTAACACGTACCTGTTGGCTCTACGTGAGGTATACTTTCCCCAGGTAGCACCAGATGGGTACTCCAGGATCAGATGAATGTCTGGCTCTTCTACCACGTTACCTGCCACTGGATTGACAGAGGTAGTCGGTGAGGTACAGCAGACAAGGCAGGGATATAAGAGACCATGAAAAAATGAAGGCTAGAGGGTGATTCAGAGATGCAGGAAAAGGACTGTGCAAGGTAAAAATGTCAAAATGCAGAGGTCCCGGAGAGTAATATGAGAGCACCAGTGTGTGTGTGTGTGTGTGTGTGTGTGTGTGTGTGTGTGTGTGTGTGTGTGTGTGTGTACCTGTAATGTGCTGGGAGAGGACATCATTAAAATCAGGGCTGAAACTTCCCCCTAGCAACACATCACATCCCTCCGTTGCCATGCGACCAGCCATTACCGGGGCGTTGCCGCCTACTGCCCATCTGTTTCCAGGTAAGTCACGGGAGGCTTCAACCAGCTCACTGAATAAGGTATCATTTAGCACAAAACGCCTACAGGACAAAGAAATCAAAAATAAATAAATAGTGACACAATGCTCTTGTTTTTCTTGTTTTTCTTTCATGCAAACATTCTGAACGGCCATTGTGTAGAAATGTCCTAGTTAAACTAGGATGTTTGAAGACATTAACATACATACTTGAAACACTGTAAAACAGTGCGGTCAGTGTGCTACTTTGAAAAATGTAACTATCGCTACTCCTATGACAGTTTGTCTTTGTCAAGAAGGACAGCTTTATACCATGAAGGAAAGCTATATGGAAAGCTTGAGATACTGAAAGAGGGACAACATTAAACAGAGAAAGACACAAATGTGCATTAGTAGAGGCACATCCCTTGTTGCTCTGAGACACCTCGAACATAACATTTAAACACTGGGACCTTTTTGATACAAGAGGAAAAAGAAATAGAAAGAAGGCTCCCAGTAAACATGTAGCCTCAAGCAGACACAATGTGCCAGAACGCTCTGGAAACGGCAAGCATGCTATTTTGTGGGATTATGTCATTTCTAGCTTCCCTGTTGCTACTTATCTGTATCTCACACAGTCTCGCTCTCTTTCATAAATAAGCACATTTCATCATACATGTGGTTTGTGCAGGTCTGCACTTGGCAGACACAGCCATGCATCTCTACTGTTCTTCACACATATAACTGATCTACGTTTTTTTCACAAATTCCAAACTAAACCAGGAGGCAAGAGAAATAACTGTGAATGCTGAGCTGAAAAGGATCATGTCGTCCTTACTGACTCTCTCACACAGACTCTGTGTGAAAAGAGCTACAAATTCCCTCACCCTCTCTGTCCACGATGAAGGCCTGTTGCCTTTTGGTGTTAGTTCCGGACATCGAACATGGGCTCACAGGCACCACAGCCCTTAAACGAGCCGGTGGATTAGATCAACAGCAGAAATATCGAATAATTAGGAAGGTTGTCCAGCAATTAACTGGTAACTTGAATGGCACTCAGTAGAGTGCATACGTCTGCCGTGGCTCAACAGTCCCCTTTTCATTCAATCAAGCCTGATCCAAGTGAAACTTTATAGTCCTGTATCACTCTAACTTTTAAACCACCCATAACTGCTTAACCATAATCAAAGCTCGCCAGATCCAGGGTCCTCATCAAAATTAACTCATTCATAGATAACAGCCACTCAATTGTGAAGATTCACACCAAAACTTTATTCATTCAGCAGCTATTTCTGTTTAGTTTAGAGAGACAGAGTCAGGAACACAGTAGCTAGAGGCTGTAACACAACACTCCCATTAAAATTTATAAGTAGTTTGGCTGATCACAAGGCCTCACACACTATCTACTTCAATTTTCCCCTCTTTCTTATCCAGTCACACACACATACACACTGTGTGTATGGACGCCCATGCATGAGCAGCACATGACGGCTGCACTGCTGTCCACAGACGCTACTACTACTACTGCCAGCCATCTTTCTGCATGGATTATCTTTGATAATTATTAATAAAGAAGATGGCGTGATTTTCTCTCTTCGGCCACAAAGCCAGGAGCTAGACACACCTTGTATAAACTCAAAGCCTCAGCTAACCAAATAACAGCACATAGAAGATAAATATTTGTGGGAGAACTTGTTCTGCGTGTTTACATTACCATTCAGTGGATTTAGGTATGAATTTGCACTTACTCTGCAGCAGCTCCAGGTGCAAAGAAGTAGGCAAAGCTCTGAGCCAGCTGCACTTCATTTTCTATGTAGTCATGATGTAGGGGCTGGTCTGAGGGAGGGAGGTCAATCTTACTCAGCAACGATACACCGTCCACTATCAGGTCAACACAACCTCCAAAACCTGTGGATAAGGAGGGTGGGCAGAGAAAGTAAGGGAGTCAAAAAAAAGTGTTAAAATTAGGTATAAAAACAAAAATTGTGGCCACCAAGAAGGTGAAGATAAAGTATTGACCTGCAGGGCACAGAGGATTGTGTATCACACATTTTATTTTAGACATGGCATTCAGACTTATCAGTACAAAAAGAGCCAGGAGAAAAGTAATTATAGTGTGCAGCTTTAGTTAACTGAGCAGGGAGACATTCACACAACAGCTGCTGAAACATTCGTCTGCCAGCGTGGCTGCTGAAATGATCCGACAGCTCGATACACTTTCGGCTGCTGGTTCAAACACGCTCAACACTGTGCTCTTATTTAGAAGCATTTTTCAGAATCCAAACAAAAACCAACAAGCTGTACAACCACCACAGACAACATACCTGCGAAGTCTGACTCTAATGGTTGCCACAGATACCACATTTGAATTAGTTTTGAATATCTGACTCTGTCTGACGGAAGCTCAACCTCTAGCTACTCTGTTTGCACATGCTTAGTGCTGCTCTTACATCCCTTCTACATATTTTTCTAACAATTTACAAAAACATACCTGTGTGACATATATTTGTTATGATCTGGTCAGCACTCAGGTTGCATATTTATTGTTCTTTTGGCCGAAAGTGAACTGGGGAGAATGTGTCACCACCTGAAGTCCCTCATAGATATCAAGGAGGCATGATAATAGGTCTGGGACTAATTGCTCTTGCTTCAATATGTATTGCAATTCTAAAGAGAGATCACGAGTAAAAGTTGAATCATACACCTATAGAGACTGTATATCATCATTCATGAGTCATATTTCCAAAAGCGATGCAAATCACAAGTCAGTCAGGCTTTCTGGGCTTTATTTCAGCATCAACAATGTGAATGTAGCAGCAAACATTCACACATAATCGATTAGCTATTAAATACATTGGCAACAATTACGATAATTGATTATTCAGTTTGGGTATATTTTTCAAGTAAGAAGGGTATCAATTCTTTACAATTACGTAAAAACAAAATGTGACCATTATCAGCAACCGGCCAAGATGAGTTAAAACACATATGCATGCCTTAAATAATGTTATATCGTAGATCTCTAATAGCAATACATCAGGATTAGATCAAACAATCTGTGATATTATGTGACTACATGTCTACATGTCAAGTTAGGACGACATGTGGCTGAGCCTGTTGATGAACTGGGTAAAGGTTGGGCAGATATGGCAATCCTTCCATTGTGTATTTGTATCTCAGTCCAAAAGGACAAGATTTTAGGATTAGATCATGACGGTTCAGACACAGTCATGCAATCATGCTAACAATCCTGTTCAAAGACCACATTCAGGCAGTGACAAACTATATCATGCTTCAACTAAAGCAATAATAGTTGTAGTAGTGCATCCATGTAATTTCTTTATCAAAGGACAAGAGATCTCACAGCCAAAATACAATATATTCTACTGACATAAGGCAGACATTCGTTCCTGTGGCTAGGTTTTCACCCCTCATTCATAGCATAAATATTACCACCATGTTGCCCATATTTCCCTGCACTTGTCTTTGCCCCTTAGTGTTATCAAACACAGCAGGCCAGGACTGAAGAGATCCACACAGAGATAAAGCCAGGACGAGCCTCTGTGGTGCCATGTTGGTTGGTGGAGGGGTCTGACCCATCTGGTCAGACAAGATACTGATTTTGGACCGAGATCTGGTGACTCGGCAGATCATGCATTGGCCACCCACACTTTAGCTTTTTTTTTTTTTTTTTTACTATAATGCACTCCACTGTACTGTACAGGGTCGAGCTCAAACATACAACATTAGCTCAGATCGCCCTGCTTTCACCAGCCAGTCATTTTCTGACACACCTCCTGACAGTTTGTGCACGTTACAAACACCAGCTTTCGCCAGTTCCGAGTTGTACTTCTGTTTTTTTTTTTTTGTTGTTGTTAGCAATAACGACAACTGAAGGAGCCTAACGCACTAACATCTTTCTGGACCGAGGCGATAATAAACCCAGATATTAGGTTAGGCTAGTTAGCTAACATTAGCTTACACCACTTGCACTCACCAACTGCTACTTTCGGTCTCGCGACGTTGTTCACCCCGACTTTGCGCTCGGCCCGGAGCAGAGAGGACAGCACGGTGTCCAGCCGGTCGTCCAGCCCTTCATTCTGGGGAGACCGGAACCATACGGCCCAAAAAACCACACATAAGGACAAAAGAGGCCCATATTTCATCCACGAAATCCTGCCTCCCCCCTCCATTGTCGGCGGCCAGGCTTACTGCTACGAATGCTCACGTTGTCAGTTATGAACAGGCACCTTCCGCCCCGGCCGCTGTGTAGCTCAACGTGACGCTCAGAAAGATCGAGTTTTTTTTTTGCTGAGCCGACCGAACGAATCACTTCCTGAAAAGATTCGTTCACTGGTCAGTTCAGTTCAAGCTCCGGTGAGTCACGGACGAACATGAGAGGATTCACTCGCTTATTTACGCCGTTCGTTTAGAGGGGGAATGTGGGCGTGTTCAAGATAAGAGATATCTTAATGAGAAAAAAACGATCCCATTCTTATTTTTTTTTACACAAGTCTGATCATCTTTAACGCAGATGGACTGAAAGGAAAGCCGATAGTCACCAATTAAAGTGTGAAATTAAACTTTGGGTCACTGATAGATTGGAAAGCCATCATGACCCGACTCATCTAGAAAGCCTTAAACAAGTCTTCTTTATTTAAAGGTGCAATAGAAAATGTGTTGTAAACATCCACACTAAAATCAATAACAGATTGTGACGGAACAACAATGTTGATATTAGTTAGCATGCTAACCAGCTAGCCTGGACATTAAATCCACTTCGTCCCAGTGGTGGGGTTTCCACCTTGGAGTTATGGAGTAAAAAAAGGGACACTCGACCACCTGACAGGCTAACATTGCCATTCATAGTCATGCTACTGGCCTGGATAAAATCAAGGGTATTTGTATCAAAACTGTTTGTTAATGTAAGAGTGGGGCACACAAGTGTGACGTCTTCAAGAGGCAACACTGCTGTTGTTACAGAGTTCGCGGGTGAGAAGAGAATAAACAGAGGGTGTTGCTTAGCTTCAAACAGCACCTGTTCTTGAGTTTTTGTCCGCAAAAAAAGAGTGATTTTAGAAGCCCTTTACACTTCAGAACACTACATTGGTTGCAGCAATAAGATGGACAGGAAGGATGGGGTGGGAGTCACTTATCAGATTAGTAGCCCATTTGGGGAGGAGCCCCCTCTTCAGACCGTCCACTATGACAGGCTGCGACACTACAATCTGCCTGTAGCTTTTCTCTTGGAGGGCCCGTCTAGAAAACTCCTCTCCCATTCCCCAGCCACTGCTCGGAAGGGGGATGCTACCACGTCCAGTAGCCCTGCGGGCGTTTCACTTTTTGGCAAAGACGTGGAATGTGATATTGGTCCTGGTTCAGGTGCTGGTGATTCACCTGAACAGGCGGTTGCCCTGCCATGTTCTTCCGGGTTGGTAGATCATCACGACCCCCCGCCCACTTTAGGGACTATGTGATGAAATGACTGTTTTATACATGCTCATGTTTACTGACTCCCTGTGTTTTAAGCGGATGTTGCTTGTATGTTGTAGTTTTTTATGTGTGTTTTTTCAAAGTGTGTTTGTGCTTCTGTTGTTGTGGATTACCTTACTGTGCTTTACAGTTGTGTTTGAATAATTAAACACAATAATTTCTTCATTGCCTGTTTAGGCTGTATGTGTTGTGTTTTACATGCAAATTTTCTTCTCCCCCCCCCCCAGTGTAGGCCTATTCTATTTCATTGTGCATTATGAAATGGGGTCGTTTCCTAATGTAAGGGGGGCGCATGTAAGAGTGGGGAGCACAAGTGTGGTGTCTTCAAGAGGCGATGATGTTGTTACAGAGTTCGCGGATGAGAGAAGAGAATAAATGGAGTGTCCTGCTTAGCTCCAAACAGCACCTGTTCTTGAGTTTTTGTCAGCAAGAAAAAGTGATTTTAGAAGCCCTTTACACTTCGGAACGCTACGTTAATGTTTAAAAAATGTGCCAGTGGCTGATATAAATGGACAAATCTCAATGCTGGTACTGGCCTCAAAAGTCCAGTTCTGGTCAGGCAACAATCACAGGCATTTAAACAATATTTAAACAAAACAAAACCTCTAAAAACCTCAACAAACACACTAAACCTCGAAAAAACAATAAAAACCTCCACAAACAAACAAATCCTCTAAAAGCCTCAACAAACAATAAAACCTCTAAAAACAATTTAAAAAACCAACAAACACACAAAACCTCTAAAAACAATAAAAACCTCTACAAACAAACAAAGCTTTTACAAACAATAAAAACCTCTTAAAACTTCCACAAACAAACAAAACCTCTAAAAACAATAAAAATCTCTAAAAACCTCCACAAACACACCAGAGATCGCCAGAGATTCTTACTAGGATTTAGGCCTGGAATTTGATTGGGTCATTCTAACATATAAATACACTTTGATCTTAACCGTACCATTGCATCTCTGGCTGTATGTTTAGGCTCGTTGTCCTGCTGAAAGGTGAACCTCCACCCCAGTCTCAAGTCTGTTGCAGACTCTAACAGGTTTTCTTGCACGATTGTCCTATATTTGGCTCCATCCATCTTTCCATCGACTCAGACCAGCTTCCCTGTCCCTGCTGAAGAAAAGCATCCCCACAGCATGATGCTGATGGTGTGTTCAGGGTGATGCAGTGTTAGTTTTCTGCCACACATAGTGTTTTGCATTTAGGCCAAAAACTTCAATTTTCCATTGACCACAGCACCTTCCTCCACATGTTTGATGCTTTGTTACAACAATAGCTACCTTCTTGCCACTTTTTCATAAAGGCCCGGTTTGTGGAGTGCATGACTAATAGTTGTCCTGTGGACAGATTCTCCCACCTGAGCTGTGGATCTCTGCAGCTCCTCCAGAGTTATCATGGGCCTCTTGGCTGCTTCTCTGATCAGTGCTCTCCTTGCCCAGCCTGTCAGTTTAGGTGGACGGCCATGTTTTGGTAGGTTTGCAGTTGTGCGAAACTCTTTCCATTTTCAGGTGATGGACTGAACGGTGCTCCATGAGATGTTCAAAGCTTGGGATATTTTTTCATATCCTAACCATGCTTTAAACTTCTCCGCAACTTTTTCCCTGACCTGTCTGGTGTGCTCCTTGGGCTTCAAGATGGTGGACTCTATTTACTTCTTAGGTGACGTCTGAGGGCAACTGGTTGCACTGGATTTTATTTAAGGGTATCAGTGTAAAGGGGTAAAATTTGTGTAAAATTTTGAACACTACACTTCTCAGTTTTTTATTTTCAAAAATGTTTGAAAATCATTTTCCTTCGGCTCCACTATCATGCACCACTTTGTGTCCGTTTATCACATGAAATCCCAATAAAATACTTTCGCGCTTGTGGCTGTAATGTGACAAAATGTGGAGAAGTTCAACGGGTGTGAATACTTTTGTACACTGTACATTTCAGACTTAAAGGGTTCATTAACACTTGGTGTCATTATTGTAATTTCCAGTGTCTACCACGCTGCCCTGTTCAGGTTTAGCTAAATTGCCAAAAGTACATATTGTTTTTATATTGTATGTACTGTTTCGTTATTTCTTATTTTGTCTTCTAAAAATAAACAGTGCAGTTTGCAGAGGGCAAGAAAATACTGTTCAATAGAAGACATTTCATCAAGCTGTTAAAGTAAGTTGTACTCAACATTTTCAAGCCAATCCGTTGCCACAAAGATTTTAAGTTTTAAGTGAGATGATTTTTTTTATGTGTTTGACTTAAGATTAATCAAAAAGAAAACAAAAGAGACTGATACATTTTAAGTTTAGTTAACATAAAATCTTGTGTTTGTGTACTTACTTTTCGCAGTTATGTTTACTTCATTCCTTCCTTCCTTCATTTCCTCAACCGGAAAAAGGTGGCCTGCTCCCTCCAGGTTGGGGGAGAGTTCCTGCCTCAAGTGGAGGAGTCTAAGTATCTTGGGGTCTTGTTCACGAGTGAGGGAAGGATGGAACGTGAAATTGACAGGCGGATCAGTGCAGCGGCCGCAGTAATGCGGTCCTTGTATCGGTCTGTCGTGGTGAAGAGAGAGCTGAGTCGAAAGGCGAAGCTCTCGATTTACCAGTCAATCTACGTTCATACCCTCACCTATGGTCATGAACTTTGGGTCATGACTGAAAGAATAAGATCCCAGATACAAGTGGCCGAGACGAGTTTCCTCAGCAGGTTGGCAGGGCGCTCCCTTAGAGATAGGGTGAGGAGCTCTGTCACCCGGGAGGAGCTCGGATTAGAGCCGCTGCTCTTACACATTGAGAGGAGCCAGCTGAGGTGGCTTGGGTTTCGGTTGCCCCCGGGATGCCTTCCTCGAGAGGTGTTCCGGGCATGTCCCACCGGGAGGAGACCCGGAGGAAGACCCAGGACATGCTGGAGTGACTATGTCACCCAGCTTGCCTGGGAACACCTTGGGATCCTCCCGGAAGGGCTAGAGGATGTGTCCGGGGAGAGGGAAGTCTGGGTGTCCCTGCTCAGGCAGAAAATGGATTGATGGATGGTCAGAGTTGAAAACCATAATTTACCATTTAAATACAAGTTTTTTACTGTGTAAAAATTGTGCTGCTTTGCTGTGTAATTAAAATAAAAATCATGTTTATTATATGGCGAAACAGTGGGGGGTTTTTTGTATAGTAAAAATGTGGATTCATACTGTAAATTTTCAACTCAAACTCAGACATAAAAATCACAGTACTATCTTATTACCATAATATTAGAAAAAGTTCTGCCATATTTAATACAGTAAAATTCTGGCAACCACATCTGCCAGTTTTTTTTTTACTGTAAAATTAATAGATTTCTTTTTTTACGTGAAAGGTCCTGTGACACATTGGCTCAAAACCAATGCCAAACTGTCTTCCTATACTGTTTCAATGAGACACAACTCTTGATGTTGAACTTTAATGATTTTCTTTTTTTTCTTTTTTTTTTTTTTTTTGCAATATTTCAAATAAAAATTCAACATTTTCATCAATAGGCTCCATGTAGACTCAGCATTTTTGAGAATAGCCTCCAGGTTATGTGACCCAGTGATGTGACATCAGTGCCTAATTGACTTCCTATTAGTAGAATGAGACAAACCTCTTCTAATTGGATCTTACAGCTGTTTCTATTTTCTGTTAAGATTTTAAGAAAAATCAGTCAATAGGCTCCATGTAGACTCAGCAATTTTACTATGCTGTTGAATGAGACAAACACTGTTTTATTTTGGTGTTTCTGTTTTTTATTAACATTTTTAAAGAAAATTCCAGATTTGTATCAATATTCAATAACTCAGGTCATGTCACCAACTGACTCTGAATCAATGCAGATATTTATTCAGTGAGTCATGGGTAGATTACTTAAAATCCAATCTAATTATATATTGACTGATTGAGTGTGGGAGGAAACCGGAGCACCCGGAGGAATCCCACGCAGACATGGCAACAATGAGCAGGCTTTACACAGACAGAAAGAGGCCCGGAAAACAGCCAGTACCTTCTGCTGTGAAGCCACAATGTCAAAATTGACCATAGAAGCCACCATGCTGCCCTCGGAAGATCTATGAGGGGTTTGATTGCACAACTCCCCAGAAGCCCAGAAAAACATGCAAAGAAACCCTGGACAACTTCACACATAAGAACACACACACACATAATCAATGGAGGAAACACGGCAGCTGAAAGTCTTCCTCAGCCAAGAGACAACGTGTCTGAAGCAATTCCTCCTGTTCTTCAGCTTGGAGTCTTCTGAAAATCAAAGGACATTTAAAACTCCAGCCGCGCTTCAGAAAGCACAACAGTTTAGACCAGAGGTCCGTTTCACAAAGCAGGTTCAACAAACTCAGAGTCTAACCCTGAACTCTGAGTTGACCTACTCTGAGATAGGAAACTCTGAGTTTTCGGTTCCAGAACAGCTGCTTTCACCCCACTGGAATTGGAAATATTAATGCGCTCCTACAGTGAGTTTTTAGAAGGAAGTGTAATACCGCTGCAGCAGCAAAGGAGAGGGAGACGGTGTGGGAGAACATTGTTGCTCGGGTCAATGCATTAGTTTAAATGTAGTCCTTTGCAATCACAATTATATTACAGGGGGAAACTGCTTGAGTGGTAGCCGATTAATTAATTTCATTTAGGTGCAACCCCGCGGGGGAGAAGCGCACTTGGCAGCAACTTAAGATGAAACATAAAAACATTAGACCTCAGCATAATCTCATGGGGATTCCTCATTTTGATCATGTTTTACATTGTAAAGTAAATATTAAGTGGCTGTTTGACTGTATAGTTGTTTTATCCCCAACATAATGCTGTTTTCACGAACATAAATGTCTTCTCATCTATATCATATTCTGTTAAATAATCAAGCCTTAAACTAACACAGACTTCTACTCAGCCAACAGAAAGAAAGCAGATGCCCGTAAAACGGGTGGTGGACCAACACCGCCACCTCTAACGGAGGCAGAGGAGCTGAAAATGATAAAGATGGGTAGAAGGCGTTTCAGGGCGAGACACACTTTTCTGACCGCTCTGCATACAGTTGCTTTGCTCAAGTGCTCTGCATCTCCGAGACTGTATAAAAAACTCCCATTTGCAAAAAAAACAAAACGCAGCGTAACACACAATATCTGCTGGGATGTGAGAGCATGACTTCGGTTGGTAATGTTGGAAATGTAAGGACGGATTAGGTTGTGTATGTAAATGATGGACTGTGACGTGAAACGGTACCGCTCAAAAAGATAATTGTCTGGAAATGCAAGAATATCTATGCGCGGTCTGATAATCATCTCCCGACGAATATTTAATTCTCTGCGCAGTGATGCTGCACTTTCATCCACGGGATCATTATCAAAATGACATGCCATGGTAGTGAAAATAGTCGCCACCTAATATAACTTCTAATGTAGGACTATTGACTGATTTTTGCAATTATTTTCTCAAAAAACAGACGGCAGAACTATGCTACACCAAAACTCGCCTGCTGACTGAATGAATGAGGAAATCAAATGCTGTGTGTGGCTGAAAGAGGGGGGAGACAGAGAGAAACTCGAGGTTTGTTGCGAAAAACCTGGTCCCGACCAGGTTAGGTTCATAGAGTATGTTACCATGGTAACTGACCGAAAGCTTAAGTTACCTCTCTCTGTGAAACAGGCTAGAGTTACCCCTCTTTCTCTGGTTTGAGTTACCTCCCTTTGTGAAACGGAAAACTCAGAGTTTCCCTCATTTCAGGGTTAACAGACTCAGAGTTTTCACTAAACCTGCTTTGTGAAACGGACCCCAGGTGTGTCCAAACTTTTTGCAAAGAGGGCCAGATTTGATAAAGTGAAGATGCCCGGGGGCCAATAGTTTGTTCGGACATTTTTTAACTACAAAAGTTTCATGCAAATACACACTGTTATAAAACAATTTTCATTGTCACAATTATCTTTATTTTTCAAATGACAATATAACAAAATATAAGCCACTCAGGCAGATGTGAACAACTCTAAAAACACAAATTCTGCCTTTCATTCATATCTGGAGAGTCAGATAACATTGAACAAACTGTATGAAATACCTTACATTTACATGAGTTTAAAAATATCTTTGCCTCATGAACATTTTAAACAGGAGTTATGAGTAATGCAAAGTTGTCTGTTATTATTAAATCTTGAAACAAGTGAATTTTGCTCGTCATTTACAATATCAGAAAGTAATAGTTTGTGTCACATCTACAGGTTCATAACATCAACAGTTATAACCAAATCTTACTCAAGAGTTTGATAAAAAATAAGTGCTATAAATCCAAGTGCATAAATGTTCTTTTGGCTTTTCACTGTTGATAGTGACAGATGTTACCGTTCAAAATACTCAATTTCAGATTGATCAAGAAACAGATAACTTGCTGACACTAATGAGAAGGGTGATACTGAGATCTGGATTTCAGTAAAGAGGCCAGAGGTCCGTTTCACAAAGCAGGTTTAGTGAAAACTCTGAGTCTGTTAACCCTGAAATGAGGGAAACTCTGAGTTTTCCGTTTCACAAAGGGAGGTAACTCAAACCAGAGAAAGAGGAGTAACTCTAGCCTGTTTCACAGAGAGAGGTAACTTCAGCTTTCGGTCAGTTACCATGGTAACATACTCTATGAACCTAACCTGGTCGGGACCAGGTTTTTCTCAACAAACCTCGAGGGTCTCTCTGTCTCCGCCCTCTTTTAGCCACTCACGGTATTTCCTCATTCATTCAGTCAGCAGGCGAGTTTTGGCGTAGTACAGTTCTGCCGTCTGTTTTTTGAGAAAATCATTGCAAAAATCAGTCAGTAGTCCTACATTAGAAGTTATATTAGGTGGCGACTATTTTCACTACCATGGCATGTCATTTTGATAATGATCCCGTGGATGAAGGTGCAGCATTACTGCGCAGAGAATTAAATATTCGTCGGGAGATGATTATCAGACCGCGCATAGATATTCTTGCATTTCCAGATTATTATCTTTTTGAGCGGTACCGTTTCACGTCACAGTCCATCATTTACATACACAACCTAATCCGTCCTTACATTTCCAACATTACCAACCGAAGTCATGCTCTCACATCCCAGCAGATATTGTGTGTTGCGCTGCGGTTTTTTTTTTTTTTTTTTTGCAAATGGGAGTTTTTTATACAACGTCGGAGATGCAGAGCACTTGAGCAAGGCAACTGTATGCAGAGCGGTCAGAAAAGTGTGTCTCGCCCTGAAACGGCTTCTACCCATCTTTATCATTTTCAGCTCCTCTGCCTCCGTTAGAGGTGGCGGTGCTGGGCCACCACCCGTTTTACGGGCATCTGCTTTCTTTCTGTTGGCTGAGTAGAAGTCTGTGTTAGTTTAAGGCTTAATTATTTAACAGAATATGATATAGATGAGAAGACATTTATGTTCGTGAAAACAGCATTATGTTGGGGATAAAACAACTATACAGTCAAACAGCCACTTAATATTTACTTTACAATTTAAAACATGATCAAAATGAGGAATCCCCATGAGATTATGCTGAGGTCTAATGTTTTTATGTTTCATCTTAAACTGCTGCCAAGTGCGCTTCTCCCCCGCGGGATTGCACATAAATGAAATAAATTAATAGGCTACCACTCAAGCAGTTTCCCCCTGTAATATTATTGTGATTGCAAATGACTATATTTAAACTAACGCATTGACCCGAGCAACAATGTTCTTCCACACGTCTCCCTCTCCTTTGCTGCTGCAGCGGTGTTACACTTCCTTCTAAAAACGTGCGCAAACTCACCGTATGAGCGCATTAATATTTCCAATTCCAGCGGGGTGAAAAACGTAGCCGCCCTCTTTCCCGTTGCCATGGTGACTCGTCGAATCGGGGCTCCTTTGACACTGTCTTTCTATACTTGTGGTGTACGCGCTTAACTCCAGGTGAAACTACTCCGAGTTGATCAAACTAACCCAAATCAGCTGTTCTGGAACCGAAAACTCAGAGTTTCCTATCTCAGAGTAGATCAACTCAGAGTTCAGGGTTAGACTCAGAGTTTGTTGAACCTGCTTTGTGAAACGGACCTCAGGTCTGGTTTGAGGGCAGTGGTTGAGATGCGTAAAATGTCATGCAAGTGGGAGTCATTTAGTCTTGACCTCAATCAGTTCTTGTTTAAGTTCATGACAGAGAATGTCTGCTCACACAAATATGTGGAGCCGAATAAGCTCAGCCTTTTCTGAGCAAATGTTCGCATTTCTGGAAACCTGTCTTTATCCAGCCTGCAGTAAAAGTCAACAAGAGAAAGCTGCTGGTGTTTGCCGCGCCACTCATCGTCACACTGCAGCTCAATGAGCTCCAGCTGCAGCTGTGGAGGAGCGTCATCGGGGTCCACGGAGAAGGGAGAAGAGAAAAGCAGCATGTCCTTTTCAATAACTGCAAAATCCCGAAAGCGTTTGTTAAATTCCACCGAAAGAGATGCGATAGCTGTTGCATAACTCTTCATTTGCGCACCGATGTTGTCCTGTGGGAAACTGTCAATGACCTCTTTCAAAGCCGGGAAGTGCGCGGTGCAGGGCTCTGTTTGGGACAAGTGTCTTTGGAAAAGTTGCAGCTTGGTTCCAAAGGCCTTGATGTGAGCGTATAGCTGGCTCACCACAGCATCTCGTCCTTGAAGATTAACATTCAGCGCATTCAGATGCTTCATTATGTCAACCAAAAAAGGCCAAATCTGCCAGCCATACAGGATCGGACAGTTCTTCCATCGGCTGCCCCTTTTCACTCAAAAACTGTCCAATTTGCTCTCTGAGAGCGAAAAACCGCTGCAGTGCGGACCCCTGACTTAGCCATCTCACATCGTTATGATATATTACGTCTCCGTATTCCGCCTGAATGTCAAGCAAGAACTGCTTAAACTGGCGGTGGTATAGTGCTTTAGAGCGAATAGAATTGATTGCCCTTACCACTGGTTGCATAACATGATCAAATTTGAGATGTTTGGCGCAGAGAGCCTGCTGGTGAATTATACAGTGAAGTTTAATGGCGTTACCTCCTTCTTCGCTGACTTTATTGCAGATCAGTGTGGACAATCCACTTCGCTCACCAGCCATGGCAGGCGCACCATCGGTAATGATCCCCGAAACTTTACTCCATGGTAGTTTCATATCATCAACAGCTTCACAAACAGAAAAGAATAAATCCGATCCTCTGGTTTGGCCTTTCATGCTTTGGAGGTCCAGCAGCTCCTCTGTTACGTTCATGTTGTTGTCAACTCCTCTTAAAAAAATCAGTAGCTGTGCAGTGTCAGATGCATCTGTGCTTTCATCGCAGGCTAATGAGAAATAATCAAAAGCCTCTCCCCTGTCCCCCAGTTGTCTCTGAATATCCGACGATGCGGAGGATCAAACAGCGACAGCTCATCTTAGCCTATCGGGTGCACTACGAAAAGAGCGCAAAGAGCATTGAGGGCGAGATAGGATGAGGCGCGCGTGCGCAAGGGAGCGGGTGGAGGGGCGATCGCGGGTGGGTGGGCGGGGGGGGCGAGCGGCGCGGTCCCAGTGCAGTGGGCGCGTACAGGAGAGAGAGCGATGTTACGTGACACAGCAATATACATCATTCACAATACTCTTAGTCTACACGAATTCCTCAGTTGCGCGTAAGCTATACTAGCTGTGTAGTGATCACATCACTTCATATCACAGTCTTTCGACTACATATGTACCAGCATTCTCACTAAGCTAATAAGGTTGCCATGTTAGACTAGACTATTCGAGGACATCGGACAGCGATTCGCTAGCTGCTTCGCAGTGCTTATACTTCTTTATTGACTCAGCAGAGGCCCGACGCCTAGATCACACAAGCGCATCTCTTCTTGAGGCCCACCTGCTGCTTGTCGAGCCTACATACAGTCTTTCTACACACGCGCAGGTGCACACTCAGCACTGTGATCCATCGTAGACTCAGACCAGAAGTATACTGCGCGAGCTAGCATCTCTGATGTGAACTCTGGTCATCGAGCCTAAGTAACAACAAACCGAGTCTGACATAAATCAATAGCGATCTTCCAGTTAGTGTACATCCAGTCATCTCATCTGACATGCATCTCCTGTTATGACTACAGTACTCAAACTGATAGAGATTATCTGACTGCATAAAGACTTCGTGACTTCTCCAAGAACGGCACCATATATCTCAGAATGAGCGCAGGCCGATCAGTCCCCTCTAATCATGCACTGCAGATAGACTGAGCACCTTGGTATCACTAACCTCTAGAACCAGGGAACATCTGGTGCCTGATAACATGTTTTGGGCGATTTCAGTCACTTCTAGGCATTCTGTAGACCTATATTGCGCTAAGGTAACAGCGACTACAGATAAGTGTCAACACACACGCATATCTCTCTAGAGTTCACTACACTTAAAGCGAATTCGTTACAGAGCCTCATTTACTCGAGTGCGCAACTGTAGAACATCAGTCTCACAATTTCATTCAAATAATTGCATTAACTTCTAACTTTTCTCATAGCGTACCTTTGCCTACTGCCTCTTGGTTGTGTACTCTTATCCAGTCGGGTCTTGTTACATTCCTCCTATATTAGTCTATGTGGATAGATCTATATGAAGAGATAAGAAGATTCTCAATTGGAGAGCCTCGTGTCTGCACGATGACTAAGGAGATTCCATCATCAACATGCACTGCGCGCGCCAGACTCTTGACAGTAGTCACACACAACGAAGTGCGCGCTCTACTCTAGCCAGAGCGCCATACTCAACTGGTGCCTTTTTGTGTGTGCTTTACACATTCTTCTGTTCATATTCTCTCTTAGAACATGACATTTCTTGTAGTTCTACTGATCGTTATCTTTTATACTACGTTTATTTAGAAGGTCCTCAGTCCTCATAGTGTCACGTTACATAACTCCCAGACTATTTCAGTCACCCTCACATGTAGATTCAGCTTTGAGATCTGATTCTACATCTACTGTATGTACGCTTTCTTTGGCGAGACCACTGCGCGCTGACTTTACACACTCATAACTTGATAGTTCTTAGGCAAGTCGGTCAACTTATCCTCTACCATCCCTGTTAGAGTAGACGCGCGTTTTGCAAGCCAGCCATCGTGAGTATCTTGCACATTTGCAACAACTGCACATGGTGTCTGTTCAGCAAGAGCAGGCATGCAATGGCACAATGTGCCGACTACGAGCAAAACAATTACATGTCGCTGCAACACTTGAATAGCTGTTCCGCGCGTCTCTAGTAGTTTTCTAGGACAGCGTCAGAACATAGTGCAAAATTCACTTGTGATACGAACATTGAATTATTGTAGTGACGAGAGGTGTCTGTTCTATCCATCGCGCTTCTCTACACGTACACGTGACCATGTGGTGACAGTACATTATAGATGCGTCTGAAAGGCCCGAATGGCACGAACCTTAGCGATTGTCGGCCCTCCAATTTAGCCCATGCTGTAGCATCACTCCGACTGTGACTGTCATGTCACGTAGGATGAATCCAGACAGCCAACTTGGACAGAATCCAACATACAGATGTTCGAGAGCCTTCCGCGCAACTCACGACACCACCACAGTCATGCAATCGGAGCAGTGTATACTCCTCTCTTCTCGCGGTGCATGCGCGACAGGTGTCATCTCTATACGAGCGCGCGATTCCTGCGCGCACAAGGAGCAATCTCGCGATTAGCGATGCAGAACTCTCTACAAGAGGCTGAGTACCAATATGTATTTGAACGTACACACATGTACACTAGACTGATTATTCTTTGCTAGAAGTCACAAAAACATTGGAATTTTGAGTAGCGCTAACCACGCAGGCCAAAAAATGAGTTCATTCCTATTAATGAGTGAGAGAGCCGAAAACTCTATCTCCACACAAACTATCCTAGCTTCCCATACTATAGGCCTCGGTCCTCATGTCAAAAAACTGCCTAGTCATCAGCTCCGATCTGAGAGTGAGAGCTCAGTCTATCTCTAAGTACTGCACATGTGTGCACCTAGGCACCTAGAATCGTTGTTATGAAGTTTCTCACACTATTCACAAGTTCTGGAATGCGGCTGTCATGTATCTAGCACCACTCAGCTAAGCAGACTTATGTCGTGACAAGTTAGTATCATCACTTACCTGTGAAGTGTCGTGCTCTAGAATACAGGCTGACTAGTGAGTGACATTCATCAAGTGACACTACAAGACCCATTCAGTTTGATACATTGTTGATATCACTCTATCAGTATGCGTACGCTGACGTCCATAACTTTAGCCTTCTACTACTTATCAAGCTAACTGAGACTTTTAACATGCATCACTTCAAAAAATAGACGATCGCGACCGCTACAAGAGTTCGATGAAACTTCCAGCTAGAGTCCGTACGGACATGAACGATGTACATTGACAATTTTCGAGCGGAGCGCTCTCCCTGATAATCGGTTGGCTCGTATGCGATGTTGCTGCAGGGCACAATTGCTCTGTCTTTGCTTTGAGACACGGTCAGCTACAGTCTCGATCAGAAGCACTGCTTGATACACACTGATTGACACAGTGACACAACCCTATTCTATCATGGGTCTCGCGACGCTCGTGTACTCTCTGGTAGGGTCATAAAGATTGATCAGTCCTTACTACTAATAGTCCTATTGTTGCAGCGTCTTTCACTTTCTCGTAGTAGATACATCAGCTTAGTTTTCGATATCGAATATCCTGGTATAACAAGGCATACGCGTCACTACTATCATAGCAAGATTTAAGTTAGCTTATCCTGGCGCGTTGGATTTACTGTGATCCCACTATACTTCACAGCGAGGGAGAGGGGAATCGGTCTCGTGTTTCTCTATTTCGAGGACAGAGAAGTACTGTAATGCCCATCTGCCACGACTGGCGACATATACATGAGCGGAGACGTAGCCGAGTCTCCTCTTACTGCGCACTTTCCCATATTTCTTTAGTGAGGAGAGCGTGCAGTGACTGGCTCTAAAGCAGTACACATATACGGAGACCACCCTGTGCGCAGAAACCTGGCATCTCGTCATTAGGCAGCTCTAGTGCATTTTTATAACTAGTTGTCAGAACAATGCGCGCCCCTACTTACGCGCTGCCAGCACAGCAAGATGGATGAGACAGTCGAGTGAGTCACAGTTCTTACTCTGAGTCAATACTTCTTGATGCATCGTCATTTAACGACCTCCATTGCTGAGTGTGAATGGGCCTTGATCCATTCACATTCACTTATCCATTGCACGTCTATCCACAACTCCGTTCGAGCGAGCTGGGCTGCGCTATGAAATAAATTAGACCGACAAAGCCGTGATTCAGGCCCTAAGGGCACGACTTTGGTCAAAGGATGCCTGGATTTAGTGCCATCGTACAGATCGTGGCCGTATCTATTGAGCCACATTCTGTATCCGGCGAGCGTGAAACTCTACTTAACTACTCACACACCATCCCCTTAGTGGCGTTTTATTAGACACAGCGCAATTCACATAGCACAAAGTGCACGAACAAATCGATAGGAGAATCCTCGCACATGTCATGCACAACCTTACAGAACCTAATCGCAGTATGCTTACAACTTTCAGCATCCATTTGCGCATCTGATAGATATTAGAGCACGCTAATACATGAGACCTGGGACTAGAGACATGTTGATGTCACACACACTATATACTGCTTCTGGCCGATTCCTCATACTTACTCGAGAACTTCACTTGCAAAATTATCAAGTGCTGCTCACCGTAGCGATACTAACCTCTATGCTAGTAGCATACTCTTCTCATCCCTAGATGTCCGAGAGGATAGCCCACAGCTATCATGATTGCTGGGTTAGTATCCAAGCCAGACATGACAGAGCTTGGTACTGCGGCATCTAGTCCCTCCTCGTTGCGTCCCTTCACTAACTCACGCACGCTCTCTGACTCTCTTACGATCTCCCTAGATCTGTATAGAGCTACCCTAAGAGCTTCACCAGTATTTCCGAGTAGTCAGACTGCTCCAATCTCTCCCTCTCCTGCCAATTCTGTGGTGTCTGAATCTGTACATATAGATCTCCTTACATGCTGCGCATTGCAAAGTTAGTTCCCATAGACCCATGTATATAGTCAGATACTGAGGAGGAGTGTGCTGATACCATACATATTCTATGTTGCTCTGTAGTTTTGCCTCTCTATCACATCACATCGTCATCTTGTTCAGGGGTTACATATCGTAGCCCATGATGGTTTGCAGTGAGTTACACAAGAGTAAAGGGTCAGCCCACATCTGCAGCGACTCAGAGTTCTGGAGATCACAGAGCTATACTATTCACTCTCGTCTCCAGCCAAACTTGAGATTACACAATATGATTATATCTGTCTTTGCGGAACTGATCTCTCCTTTCCACGCAGTAGTCTCGGCTGGTCTCCTTGTGAGCTCTTGTCATTCTTCTCCTTTGCGTGCCCTCATATCTACTTATCTTCCATCCTCGACGTCCGTCTGTCCTCTATCCATTTCCATAGGAAGGATGTGCGCTTCTGAGTGACAGCATTCTGCGCGGATGAGACACGCGCAAGACTCTGTCAGCAACTTACTGGCAGACGTTACGACGTACTAGTGATGCACGTATGATACATCTTTCATGCACAGGTGTTATTTTTACCCGAAAACTCTTCAATCACTAGCAGACAATCTGACTAAGTTAGCGCGACTCTGAGAGATTCAACTATAAACGTCTTCTACATCCCGCACTTCTCCAGGCGCGAGATTGCGAGAGAGACGACCTTGTGTCATCTTCTCTCAAGACACTACAGTAGAGCGAATCGAGTGCACGAGGAGCATTGTCTAACGCAGTACAGAGATGACACTTATCTTAGTTCGCCATTCTCTGTCTCTAGCTGTAGAGAGAGCATGTAATGTAGCGAACACTCACTACAAGTCATGTAGAGTTTCCCCTAGTCTATCTGCGTACGAGCGCTACGTCCTAAATGTTCACCATGCACACTACACTCTCTCTACTAGTCTCGAGCGACGATTTAACTTAGCATTTTCTACAGTTGATGCACATTCCCTACATCTCAATGAACCTAGAAGCCTGCCAAGGCGATACGCAACTTAGTGCGCGCACGAGTCCCACACACCAATGCTCAACTTTATAATACCGTCCATCTATGACATCTATTACAATGGTCTTAACGCGACTGTGAGATTCATGGGGCGAGAGGATGCGAACGAACCAAACAGCAACAAGACAGAATCGTAGCGCAATACATACTAAGCCACCATCAAGAAAACAAACCTATACTCTAGCTCTACTATTTAATCCTGACTCAGGTTAACCCTTCTCAGTGACTGCGCGACATCAAAAGTTTCGAGACTAGTCGCAAATCCGGGACTGTGATCTCGAGCTGCGCGTATCTACCTGAACAGGAGGCGACAGATTCTCTCAAACTGACACACAAGTACACCCCAAAATAGTAGATCTAGCCCATAATATAAACAACATAACTAACTAGTGTAAGAGAATAGCGTTACTATCTATGCGACAGTGTGTTTGGGGAAAACTACTTTGCAAGCGCCCGAGTTGATAAATATCTACTTCATTTCAATGCCCTGTGTCTATCTCTACATTCCCAATGCTAGATATCATCACGGCAGTTCGTCTTCTAGACACCACAACACTGCGGCTGCTCGGCCTAGCTCATCTCCTGACCAGGGGCGTTCTAAGGGGCCAACAGGGGCCAGATGCCAGCGCCGTATCTCTGATAGTCATCCCCTGTTCCCCTCTTATCTGCCCTCGTGACCAGCCTGAGTCTCTCGCATCATGTAAACACAATCACTGACGATTTGCTTCACCACTTAGCATCTAGCTTACTAGTAATAACAACACGCAGACACTAAAGTGTCTCAGCAGTTTACATAACCAAATCACAGAATGTCACACACACATTCACACACAAACATACTCATTACATAGCACACTAAAAAACAGAAAACACACCAATTTATGAACACACTCTTACTGTCTGATAGAGGACGATTCACTGGACGCATATATTCACACACACACACACAAAAGTTTTTCCGCGGGTTGTATTTTCGCCCCACATTTACACTATTCCACACAAGATCCTGGACCCTCTCCCCAACTTGACACACAACTACTTCATGAGCGACAACACGACATACACACACACACACTATAGACCCTGGGCCCAATCCTATACAAAAATCTGGAACGTCAAGCATGGTACAAGACCACCATGCGCTCTCTCATAACGAGATGTACAAAACCATGTATTAATCTGGTCGCATGGTACACGTATTCATCCGACATCCCGTTGAGCCAACATCTAGGCGGAGTCTAATCCCGTCGGTCTAACTCACTCATATCAGTCCACGAGCCCCGCTTAGTCGTTTCGCTCTGCTGTAAAGCTAGTTCATTCTACATAGCTCCCTAGCGACCCCCTGTCAATCAAATAAATAAATGCATACAAACTCTCGACAACGTAATCCACCCTTTCACAAAGGGCGGCAGCACCGACTTAATCGTGATCAGCCAATCTCCATGATCCTGTATGCTAGCTAGACATCCCACTTCTCACCACAAATGTCTCCTCTGTCCAGAGCCACTTGCGCAGCTTCAGACACGAGGAAACGAGTTGCCTGGCGACAGGCCGCCTTAGCTTGGTTCATTCGCAGAAGATTGGAACATCTAGACACGCGTCTCACTTCATCCCACTGAGAATAATCGACGCGCAATTCTGTGTAACTCGTCGATATGAGTGATATCAGAGAGACATGGGTTCGCGTGTCTATCATACATGCATAAGGTGGTTCCTGAGATTGCCTTTTGAGTTCTTCACAATCACGGTGGAGATTATACCGAGACTTTTAAAGAAACAACAGATCTCCTGACTCGACAACGACTTGGCTTCAGCAGATACCTTAATAGGGACTGATTCTTATCGTAGGCGTTTAATACGTGCCACTATCAGCTGGTGTCTATAAGGGCCGAGTGTACGTCACTAGGAGATCAGTACTATGAGTCACTCTAACTGAGCAGCTGAGAGCTAGACGTGGACATAGGTGCCATATAGAGTGCTGATCAAGATAGCTAAGGCCTATCTATGCATATGTAGACCATACCCGGCCGCATCGCGTCTTGATCAGGTATGAGGAGTCTCTGGTGGGCTTGGTGTGTTGAGTGAGCACCAGCGCTAGCTAGTAATGCAGCTACTATTGCTGACTTTCCACACGATCTAGGCGGTGGAGGGGGAGGGGCGGATGATAGAGAGAGATGCGTGATATGGAGCGGTATAGGCTGGACTTTGTCTAATGGCGTCAGGATACTGCGATCATACATTACATGTTAAGAGGCGGTTAAGGCAACTCCGCGAGTGCTTATCTTATAGAGAGGTACGAGAGCGATCGACTGAGTGACTCACACAAAGTGCTCGTCGCTATGATGAGCTTGCGAGTAGTCCGACATATGAGGCATATGTCTTAAGATAGCGAATATACTATATGGAGGACTTTAGATTCATTAGATTGGAGTTAGCGGTTGCGTGACATATATTGCTGAGTGATTGGAACCAGTCAACTTTGAAATCTTGAGGCTGATGATAACGCTTGTCACGTGAGTTAAGAGATGTGAATAATTGTGCGGACTAGAGTTGCGTCGTGCAAAATACATATTCGAGAAGAGTAGACTTAGAGTTACATTGAGGTTCGCGATATAGATGTGCGAATCAAGGGTGATATGAGGACGATGGCGAATCTCTAGGAGGAGCTAAATTGGCGTCTACACTTGATACGAGTCTGATACACAATCTAACACACACACAGCTTTCACAATCTACACTGCGTCAGATGGTTAGCAGAGAATATTGAGTATTCAAGCCGAAAGTCGTTATTAGTTTAGAGGTAATATGGTGTGAGCGCGAACAGATATTAGAGAAATATATGTAAAGAAATTTTTATATAAGAATAGTCATCTGATATTTGATACCGTTATATTGTACAGAATTATGCATGGAGTCAGATGGAGCTTAGAGAGTGTTGGTTAGGGTTTGTAGATGTTATAGGACTTGGGGATGGAGGATATGTGATTAGTGAGGGGCGGGGGGCGGGTGGTGGGGAAGATTGTTTTTTGCGTACATGTTAATGTCGTTGGGGGTTGTTACGGGGGAATAAAGTTAATGAATTTTGAAATTTGAATTGAATTGAAGAATGATATCTGTTTTAGGATGATACGAGGATCTATGTTGGCACAGAAGATGATTGTGAGTATCTCTCTATAGACTCGGAGAATTAATAGTAGTAGGGGGTATAACAAGTGGGGGGTGTATTATCTTTGCATCATAGATAAGTTGTGATGGCCATGTAATGTTAGAACCGTTTTTGTAAGTCTCTTTGGGGCGGGTGCAATGGGGACAGTGCCCTTGTGTGAGCGAGCAGCGAGGTCCATATTCAGCGGCATATGGATTACATGCATCATCTTGTATGAACATGTCAAGTTGGAAATTGTAGAAATCACTGTATCAACAAACTTCCGACCTTGGGTGCGAACGACATATGTTAGTCGACAAGACATCGATGTTGTTGTTCGCATAGTTCTTGTAGCGGAGAATATGTCATGTTTTATTTGCGAGACTTGATTTGGAGAGTTGCTCTTGTGTTAGTGAATGATAAATAGGGGTACGGACTCATTTGCACTAATGCAGTTTCTGTAATGTTATAAGATCAGACCTTTCTATTCTGATACTTTTTCAGAGTGTAGATCTGTAGAATTTCTAGTTATTCTTTTTTTAAGAGGTGTTTCACTTGAGAGTTGTGAATTTACTTTATACATTACTAGTCATAGAGATTTTTAGTTTCAATTATCCTATTTTTCTATATTTAATTTGCTGATCTAAATGACCTCTGATAACATAGGTGTTATGTAGACTGTGGTATTGCATATGTTGTCACACTTCGTATGGTGAATTCAATCCAATGGATCATTGGGATAAACATGGGGTATGTAGGTTGGATGTTCAGTTTAATTATATTGGGAGCTGTGTGGTTTCTTTGGGTTTCATTTTTCTGCGTATTACATTGTTAGTTACTGGTTACATCGTTTATTTGTGTCAAGGCAAAAATGTTGTTATTTATTGATGGGGGTCACACACAGAGACACAGTCATCAGTCACGGACTTGTCTGTCAATGTTTATACAGTGTGTTTCGTAGTGTTTAATCTTGGAGAGAGTGGGTTTGGACGGTTGTGTTTAGTTAAGGCTACGGTTGGGTAGTGTATATTGTCTTTTTTTCATGGACCGGATATAATTGTGACTGGTATGGATCTTCTATTAGTGAGGGGTGGAGTGAGGGTGGATGTTGATACGGCGATGTTAGTTTATGGATTTTTGGTGTATTTTTTGTATGTTGTTTTGATTGGATACTATTGGGGAGGGTGAATTTGTATGGTTATGATATTAATAGGGGAAGTGGGACTGTAGTGGTTTATATTTGGCTTGTATGGTTGCGAATATGGGGGTCACAACATGAGTCAGTTACATTAAATGGTAACATTTTACTATGTTATGGGTTTACAGATTGCACATAAAAATGGTTTATTGGAGTGGATTTCTCTCAGAGTACGTTATCAGGGGTGGGTGGAGTGTGCTCTGTGGGTATGACGTGGGGTTGGGGGGGGGGGGTGTTTGTTAGCGTGATTATGGGGGTGTGATTTAGTGTGGATGTGTGAGTGTGTGTTATTGGAGAAAGGGTGTGTTTAGTGGGGATATAGGGTAGGAGGGATTAGTGGTTGTTATGTTGGGGGGGGGGTGGTGGGGGGAGAGGGGGGTGGGGGGGGTGGAGGTGGGAGGGGGGGTAAGGATAGTAGAAAGTATGTATAGAATGTTTAATATATAAGAGGGGATATTGATCTTGTGGAGTGTGATGGGCGGTGATTTAATGTGTTTGGTACTGAATGAAGTGGAGATGTAATATTTATAAGGTGGTAAGTGGGGGATACAGGGGGTATGTGATGGTCTAGATTGTTCATGATGTACAGTTTATTGTGAGGGGAGGATGGGTGTTTATGTAGGGGGGGGGGAGGATGAGTATGAGACTTAGTGGGTAGGGTGCGAGTAGATTATGGAATGACATGAAGTTGGGGAGTGGCGTATAGGTTGTGTTTTGTTTATTAGAGGGATTGGATTTAGATAATTGGTGTCAATGGGTTTGTGGAGGTGTGTAGGTGGAACTTAAGTGGGGTATGACGTATTCAAGGGGAGTGGGGGGGGGGAGGTTTGATGGGGGGGAGGGGAGTACTCTGGGGATGGAGTCTATTGAGTGAGGGGGTGGATGTTTGTTGTGGGGGGTGGTTCTATAGATGGTTGAATAGTATGGTACTATGGGAGTGGTGTTAGAGTGTTATGCGGTGGTGGTGTTGTGATAGCTGGTAGGAGCCGGAAGTGTAGTTATTGTGAGGGGTGGAGTAGGTGTGGGTGGGGGGGTGGTGTGAGATGAGAGACGGGTGGTAGTGGGGGGGGAGGGGGTGGGGGGGGGGGGTGGGGGGGGGGGGGGGGGGGTGGGGGTGGGGGGGGGGGGGGGGTGGGGGGGGGGGGGGGGGGGGGGGGGGGTGGGGGGGGGGGGGTGTGGGGGGTGGTTGGGTGGTTGCTGAGATGGTTGTGAGGTGGTGTTAGACTTAATGTTTGGGAGGTATATGGGGCAGTGTAGAGAGGGGGGGGATGGTTTAGGGTGGATTAGAATTGTGTAATGAGGGGATTAATAATGGTTATGGTTGTGGTTTTGTGTTATGTATTAGTTGTGGGGGGTGGGATGAATTGGTAGATGGGTAAGTGGGGGGATGGTGGTTTTTTGATGTGTATATTTAGTATGGAGTGATATGTAGTTATGTTAGTGGTGGGATATGGGGAGTAGATGGGTGAGGTTTGGACTGTGAGGTGGGGGGGTGGGGGGGACTCTCTTGTACAAAACAATTATAGATATAATATTAAAAAAGGGGGGGGGGGGGGGGGGGGGTGGGGAGGGGGGATAGTGGGATACATAGGGGTTCTTAGTGGAACACACTGTTAGTAAGTAATGAGTAAGAACATTTTATTTTGTTTTTTGAAGTTTAGGTCAGGAATATGATTTTAAGACTGGGAGGGTATGGTGGAGGAGAGAACAGGAGTGGGGGGGTTAGGTTTTGATGGTGTAGACAATAGGTGAGCTGTGGGATAGGAGGAATAGTGATGAGAAGTACAGAGTAGGTGGGGAAAGACATGAGTGGGGAGATGGGTTGGTAGGGGTGGAGGTGCGTGGTTACAATCATAGGTATGAGATGGATTGTTTGTGGGACTATGATGTGTGAGGGTTGTGACATAGGAATGTGGTTTAGGACATGTTAGTGTGAGTGTAGTGGTGAGTAGGAAGACATAGAGAGATGAGATGCAAGTTATTATGCATGAGGGGGATTTGGGATGGACCAGGATGGGGGTGGGTCGTAATGGATGATGTGGGGGGAGGGGGTTACGGTGAGTTTGGGTGAGTGGAGATCTGACAGTCTGATTAGGTATCTGTGTAATATAGTGGTGCGCAGTGGGGGGTTGATTACGGATTTGGAGCATACACAGTCACATGGAGATTTTGAGGGAAGGGGGGTAGTTAGTTTAGTCTGAGTGATGGTCTAGTGGAGGTATGTGGGGGAGGTTAATGTTTTTTTGTTGAGGTGATATTGGAGGGTGGGGGTGAGGAGTGGGGGAGTGGGAAGGGGGTGGGGGGAGTGGGGTTGGGCGTGCAGTAGAGTATAGTCAGAGGATGGGGGATGGGAACACGGTGGTACAGATGGGGGGATGGTAGGTTTGGATATGAGGTAGAGTAAGTGTTGGTCTTAGAGATGAAGATGAGGAAGTGGGAGATGTGAGGTGTTCAATTAGGGGTAGGGGAGGGTAGATGTGTGGCGTCATTTGATGACAGGTGGTTGGAGTTATATAGTAATGGTCAGGGGGGTTGAGTGATTGTATTCTCAAGGGGAGATAGGGGGGGTTTTTAATAGTGGGGGTGAGAGAGATATGAATTTAAAAGGGAGGTACAATAGAGGGGGAATGGGGTAGATGGTGACATTTGTTGTAGAATAGGGGAAATTGGTTAGGATGAGTGATAAGATGTAACAGGAATATTATAGGAGGAGAATAGGGGGGTGGGGGTATGTATTGGTGGCAATGTGGTATGTGAGATAGTATCGTACATATGTGTGGGACAATACTTGCAAGTGTAATGTGATTCGATGGGGAGGATGATGTCAAGGGGACAGGGTGGGTGGTATGGGGATGTATTGAGAGGACATATGGAGGTTGTGGGTGATGTGGAGGAGTGTTTATATGTATTGAGGGAGGGGTGGGGAGAGAGAAGATTGGGTAGCGTTTGAGGGCAGAGGAGCTGATCGAGGAGTAT
This sequence comes from Diplodus puntazzo, assembly GCA_963678695.2. NCBI lineage: Eukaryota > Metazoa > Chordata > Actinopteri > Spariformes > Sparidae > Diplodus > Diplodus puntazzo. The sequence continues at coordinate 10,616,273 of OZ023155.1, read as the reverse complement.
GGTGGGGTGAAAAAGAAAAAAATGGTGGTGTTGTGGAGAGGAGAGTGTGTGTGTGTGGGGGCGGAGATGGGTTCAAGAAATGGGGGGGTGAATTTGAGACTCATCAAAGGATAATGATAGGGAACATAGTAGGGAGGGGAGGTGATGATAGGAGATGGTAGTATGTCAGTTGGGTGATAGATGACATGGTAGTATATTTATAATATAGGATACAGGGGGGGGTATGGGAGATGTGGAGGAAGTATGGGGTGAGCGAGGGTAGTAGTGTATATGTTATGAGAGGATACATGGTGTTGGATGATTCAGGTGGACAGATGTTGAATATGGAGGTGTGGTGATGGATGATTAAATTAGTACTGGTATACTGTGTAGGATATGGGGTGGGCGTTGGGGTGGTTGTTGGTTTTGTTTAGTGGAATAATATATCTCTATGATGAGAGGGAGTGAGAGGTCTCTCTATCTCTAGGTGGGTGTATTGTAGTTTGTAGAAAATGGATGGTATTGGGAGATGAAATAATAGAAAGGTTTATAATTAGAGGGGGGAAGGGGGATATTTGGATGGGGATTATTTAGAGGTGGAGTTAAAGGTTAGAGGTGGGGTGAGTAGAGGTGTGTGTTTAGAGGTGGGGGAGGGGAATGTTATGAGGTGGGGGGGGTGGGGGTGATTAGAGGTGGTGGGGATAAGGGTGGTTGAGAGGGATAATATTGGTGTGTTTGTATGATGATTGGGTGAAAAGTGGAGTAGTGGATAATGGGATTAGGGTTGTGGGAGAGTAGGGGGATAAAATAGGGTTGGGGTTTGTGGTTGGAGAGATGTAGGGGTGGGGGGAGATAGGGGGGTGTTTGTTGGGGTTATAAGAGGATGATGATTTTGTGTGGGTGTAGGGGGGGTGTTATGGGAGAGAGGATTGAGGTGTGTTGAGGGTATGGTTTTGGTGTGAAGATGATGATATTGGAAAATTATGATAGGGGGTGTTGATATTATAATTATATTATTATTCGTTGTGGTTTTTTTTTTATTAAATTGATATGTATTTTGGGAAACTGTAGCTTCGGACGAAAACTTGCATCTGACGTGATCTCTCTAACGCATTGACCCGAGCAACAATGTTCTTCCACACGTCTCCCTCTCCTTTGCTGCTGCAGCGGTGTTACACTTCCTTCTAAAAACGTGCGCAAACTCACCGTATGAGCGCATTAATATTTCCAATTCCAGCGGGGTGAAAAACGTAGCCGCCCTCTTTCCCGTTGCCATGGTGACTCGTCGAATCGGGGCTCCTTTGACACTGTCTTTCTATACTTGTGGTGTACGCGCTTAACTCCAGGTGAAACTACTCCGAGTTGATCAAACTAACCCAAATCAGCTGTTCTGGAACCGAAAACTCAGAGTTTCCTATCTCAGAGTAGATCAACTCAGAGTTCAGGGTTAGACTCAGAGTTTGTTGAACCTGCTTTGTGAAACGGACCTCAGGTCTGGTTTGAGGGCAGTGGTTGAGATGCGTAAAATGTCATGCAAGTGGGAGTCATTTAGTCTTGACCTCAATCAGTTCTTGTTTAAGTTCATGACAGAGAATGTCTGCTCACACAAATATGTGGAGCCGAATAAGCTCAGCATTTTCTAAGGCAAATGTTCGCATTTCTGGAAACCTGTCTTTATCCAGCCTGCAGTAAAAGTCAACAAGAGAAAGCTGCTGGTGTTTGCCGCGCCACTCATCGTCACACTGCAGCTCAATGAGCTCCAGCTGCAGCTGTGGAGGAGCGTCATCAGGGTCCACGGAGAAGGGAGAAGAGAAAAGCAGCATGTCCTTTTCAATAACTGCAAAATCCCGAAAGCGTTTGTTAAATTCCACCGAAAGAGATGCGATAGATAGATTTGGAAAAGTTGCAGCTTGGTTCCAAAGGCCTTGATGTGAGCGTATAGCTGGCTCACCACAGCATCTCATCCTTGAAGATTAACATTCAGCGCATTCAGATGCTTCATTATGTAAACCAAAAAAGCCAAATCTGCCAGCCATACAGGATCGGACAGTTCTTCCATCGGCTGCCCCTTTTCACTCAAAAACTGTCCAATTTGCTCTCTGAGAGCGAAAAACCGCTGCAGTGCGGACCCCCGACTTAGCCATCTCACATCGTTATGATATATTACGTCTCCGTATTCCGCCTGAATGTCAAGCAAGAACTGCTTAAACTGGCGGTGGTATAGTGCTTTAGAGCGAATAGAATTGATTGCCTTTACCACTGAATTCAAAACATGATCAAATTTGAGATGTTTGGCGCAGAGAGCCTGCTGGTGAATTATACAGTGAAGTTTAATGGCGTTACCTCCTTCTTCGCTGACTTTATTGCAGATCAGTGTGGACAATCCACTTCGCTCACCAGCCATGGCAGGCGCACCATCGGTAATGATCCCCGAAACTTTACTCCATGGTAGTTTCATATCATCAACAGCTTCACAAACAGAAACGAATAAATCCGATCCTCTGGTTTGGCCTTTCATGCTTTTGCAGCTCCTCTGTTACGTTCATGTTGTTGTCAACTCCTCTTAAAAAAATCAGTAGCTGTGCAGTGTCAGATGCATCTGTGCTTTCATCGCAGGCTAATGAGAAATAATCAAAAGCCTCTCCCCTGTCCCCCAGTTGTCTCTGAATATCCGACGATATGTCCTCAACTCTCCGTGCCACAGTGTTACGTGCCAGGCAAACATTCACAAATTCTTGCTTCTTCTCAGGGCAAATGTTCTCCACCATTTTCATAACACAGTCTTTGATAAATGTACCTTCAGTAAAAGGTTTGCCATGTTTAGCTATTAACATGGCCACTTCGTAGCTTGCTTTGGTGATATTTTCTTTTGACTCACAGGCCCGCGTGAAGAATCGCTGTTGTGATGCCAGCGCAGCTTGGAGCTGCTTCACTTTTTCAGCACGGTCACTCCCTGTTAGCTCGTCATATAGGCGGCTGCATATATGGTTTGACCCTGAAAAAATTCTAACAAAAGGTTTCTCAGTGGTTTACAGTAGTATCAGATGTACTTGACAACATACTAAAAGTTTACCAAAGTTTGACTCCAAGAAAGGCCCCATTTTCAAAATGGCGGCCGTCAGGTCCTCAAAATGACCATTACTCCTTTGTATTCCTCCTAGACCAGGAACACTGGTGCCTGATACATGTTTTGGCGATGTAATATTCTAATTAGCATTTTGTATGATAGATAAGTGATTAAAAGTACAGTTATATATTAAAGCAATTGGTTACAAGCCTATTTATGTGAAAAATAAGTACAATTTCATTCAAATAATTGCATAGTTCTCTTTTCTCATATCGTTTTGCCTAGTGTTGGTGGTTTCTGTGGTTCATGAACATTCTTTTGATTCAAATAAAGAATAAATTAATTAGAACTGTGTGGTACTGTAAAATTAGTCAAAACAGGGCTGCCACGTGAAGGCTCAGTACCGCTAACCCCTTTTTTGTGTGTGTTTTATTTTTTTTGTATTTTTTTTAGAATATTTTTTATGTTTTATGTTTTTTATATATTTTTTTTTCCTTTTCTTATTTATACATATCTTGTTATATTTTCCTCAGTTGTTTCCTCTTATTCTGGTTACATTTTTTAAATACTTTTTTGCACTGTGACCTTCTCTAGATTTATTATTAGTCGTCACACTCTTCCTCCCATAGAGGTTGATCACAGTGATTCTCACAATTTCCAACTTGACATGGTCCACAAGCAGGCATGCATGGTAATCCATATGCCCTGCAACTGCACCGTTGTGTTTGGCAGGCAGTTGTGCAATTACAGTGGATCATCTGCAGGAGGCTTTCTGGGGCAGCAGTCTTACTGGTCATAACTGGCAGGAACCGGTTGTCCACCAGTTTCCATCCCCAATCCACTGTGTTCATGTCACCTTCCTTCCCAATCCACACCATGATCTGGAAGTAAACTCTTTGGCAGTGGTATTTGGTTGAGGAGTCAGTTGGAGGCAGACGTTCTGGGGTAACAAATGATTTGGCGGTAACGATTTTCTTGCTAAAAAGGTTGTAGCGCAAAGAGGCAAGTGAATCGGTACTCTTTCCACCAAACAACACTGCCATTGCCTTGGTCCCATGGTCCTCTATGACATTCCTTGCTTGATGTGGGAGCAGAAACACATTTGCACAAGACTGGATGGTTGTATCCCCATTCACAAGTTTCTGGAATGCTGTCTGTTTGCCAACACTAAAAATGCGTGAAGTTGTATCACATCCTGTGAAGGCGTGAATAAACAGCAACTGGGAACACAAGTCACTACCCAGGACTTGTTTCATCTCAGTGATGTTGTACACTTTAGTAGCTGCGGACTTGTCTGACCGAAAATAGAGGCCTCTATTGTTCATCCCAGCATAGTAGAGGAGAAGAATGAGTAAGTCTGTATCCTCCCCTATCAAGGTTGTGGGCTGATGTTCTGAGGCCTTGACTGCCGCTTTGACAATGTCCACGTCTGCATCACCTGATGCACTGATAACAGTGCAGCCCTTTTTCTCCAGCTCTTTGGTCATAAGATTGATCAGTCCTTAATATGTGTTAGCATGCTTAGTCTGGTAGTGTCTCTTTACGTTGAAATCCTTAAACAAGGCAACCGTCTCTTTACAAATTAGACAAACACAATTGCCTCGATTTTCAGTGAAGAAGTACTGTAATTCCCATCTCTCTTGAAAGCGGCGGCCCTCACTGTCAACTTTCCTCGTTTTCTTTGCAGTGGCCATGGCAGAAATGAGCGGAGAGGGGTTCGCGGCACGGATGCAGAGGCTGATAGCATTAAAGTGGTGCTGCCACCATTTGGTGAAAGGAGGGATTACAGTTTCAAGTTTTATGATTTATTTATTCTGTTTGACAGTGCAGGCGGGCCATAAATAATACATTACAAGACCGACGCTGCGGGCTGTATGAAATCTGACCGCGGGCCGTGATTGGCCCACGGGCCGGACTTTGGACATGCCTGGTTTATACAGTAAGAAGCAGTGGCGGTTCTACACCAGTTTTAATAGGGGGGCCAGGTTGGGGCCGGCTTTTTTGTAAGGGGGCACATACAACCCGGAAAAAAGGATAAATCCCTCATTCAGACAAAGCAGTGTTTACAATTTCAGCAATTTTGATTGGGTAGTAAACTGCTGAGACAATTTATTTCTGCTTTTCCCTTCAGAACATAATTGCAAGAAATCTGTCATTGTGTTACTGATGCAGACTCCCTGTCAGGGGGGCCACAGGGGGGTCCAGACTCAGAGTTACGGGGGCACTGGCCCCTGTTGGCCCCCCCTAGAACCGCCCCTGGTCAGAAGGACGTAGGCCACCAGTAGTTTGTTCAAACTATTGCCGGGCTGAACTACATGTAGTTTTACAAGCTGCGCTTGCAAAGTAGTTTCCCCAACACTATGTATATAGTAATCTATTTCTTACCTATTTATTATGTTGTTTATTTTGTACTATTATTGTCTCTTGTTCAGTTGAACTGTCCTTAGGTTGCAGTGAGACACATATCCCCATTTGCGACTGTCGGTCAAAGTTTCACCTAGTCAGGATTAAAATAGTAAATAGTATAGGTTTGTTTTCTTGATGGTGGCTTGTATGTATTCGCTACATCTCCTTCCTTGTCCGTCGTCTGTCCTTCCATTTCATAAGATGACGCTTCTGTGAGCATTGGATGGAGGACAGCGCATGATGCACCTAATCAGATGTATGACGTAGATGTAGACTATAAACATTTTTGATGGGAAAACTTTCTACACTACAGAACGAAGGAAACTAAATTAAGGTTTTACATCCCCCCCCTGCCGAAACTGGACAAATTGTGTCCCAGGAGAGATTTATATTTTCCTGGGACAGCTGATGAAAAAAAAAAAAAACAATTCTGGGAAAAACAGGACAGGTCGCAACTCTACCCAGTGGTTCAAAGCTCCTAAACGACAACACCACCACCACCACCACCACTCCTCTGGTAGTCAAGCTAACTGAGCTAATTGTTGCTGCAGTCAGGCATTTGAATTCAAGGTTTTGTTATTTTGTCCTGTTTATTTGTATGTTACTTATTGGATTCCCTCTATTGTGTATAGTTTCTATGATTTGTTATGAGAAAGAAAATTGTAAGAAGAGAGCTGTAAATAAAAACAAAAAACAAAAAGCAGTCTAGGTGAAGCTAGTGTTAAAACACACCAGTAGAGAGCTGTGTTGGGTTGTCGGTTTTGGGAGCTGGAATTTCTCGGTTGTCCCTGAACTGGACAAATACCTTCACAAAAACCACTTCAGTTGTGTTATCCGCCTTTCCAAAAGACTACTTTCAATACATTTTTAGAAAAAGACGCCTCTTTTAAAATAAAAAAAACTAAAATAAAACTAAAAATTCAGAAGGAACATCAACATCCAGGTCGGATAATGGTTTGTTGCCTGCATACAAAAACATTTAATCCACTGTAAAAGAGGTGGTTTTGCAGCAACTGTTGGGAGCACATTTGGAGTTTTTGCCTCTTAGCTTTGTTTCCCATTATCAGTATGCCTACAGTCCATAAAGTAGATAAATGGAAAAAACAAAAAAAAACAAACAAAAAAAAAAACATCCTAGCAAGTCACACTCAATGTTTAACATACAAGAATAGGTTTGATACCCGTTTACTTATCCACTCATCTAAAGACCCAGTTTCTCACTTTAATAAAAAGGTTTCAAATCAATTAAAAATGCCAATAAAGCATAAATCAAGAGAAACAACATTCAATTGGGAACCAAACATTATTTTTATTTATTCCGAACAAAATTCATGTGACAATAGTTTGAGCAACATAAACAGACAATAAAAACATACCACATTCCTACCCACTTTAAAAACAAATTCAATTGCTCATCAGGTACTCGAAGATTAAAAACACTAGCAGGCACAGATTGTAATTAGTACATCCTAAAATCACGGAGTGGCATTTGTGACATGGAGAAATACTGTCAGATTAAAAAAAGAAAAAAAAGAAGTCATTGTCAAAAATAAAACAAACTGACCTTCTCTGCTGCCTTAGGCAGAGTCTTGAAAATTCTTTCCATCATGAGCTGTATCGTCTAAGATGGCCCACGCTTTCCACCAGTGCACAAACAAATTTTAAGAGGGGGACAAGTTCATTTCTATAAACAGTGACAGTGTGCTGCAAATCACCCGAGATAAAAATGAAATGCACATGTAGGTAAAAAAAACACAAACCCTTTCCACTCGTGAATTGTTTGCTTTCAGAGGCAAAAAGAACACCACCTCACAGAAACTCAATCACCAATACCTTCAATTCAACAATGGTAACTTGTGCTCAGAAACATAGTTGCTGTCATGAGTTTTTTCTGTCTGTGGCTGAAACCTCATGCTGAGTGTGCAAGGTGATCAGTAGGATGCATCTATCAGGACTAAAAGCGGTTGAAGGCAATTGGAGTTTGTCGCCCTCTAGTGATTATGTAATGGACACTGCTGTTCAAGACCTGCAAGAGGAAAACAGTAAGGCACCAACATCAGGCAACATCAATCTTTTTTTTTTTAGATGCAGATTCAATTTATGGCTTTGAGGCTTATGCATTCTTTTAACTGGATTATGAATTACATCAAGGAGATTGCAACACAATGGCAGTTGTACAGAGCTCAACAGTGAGGTTCCGGAAGTGAAAATGCCATTCAAATTCTGCATAGAGATTTTGATAATTGGCCATAATGTTGTAACCATCTAAAGTAGACTTACCACGAGCTATTAGATTGTGAAATGATGGTATATGATCCTGTAGAAGCCACAAGTCTGTATGATATCAACCTTGTTTTAAGAAAAACATGTTTTATTCGCGATGTCATGGAAAAGTTCTACACTACCCATAATCCTATAGTGTAACAGCGATGTATCTGATTGGTGAGGCTCGCTGTTACCATGGAAATGTTTACTGAACCTGCAAATTTCATGTTCGCTAGTTACTGCCAACACTGAACTCTACTATCTTTTACCACAGAGCTGCCATGATTTCACTTTCTGACCTACTGCGTTTTTTTAGAGATGAGAAAAGTTTCGAAAGGGTTCACCCGAACAAGAAATATGCGGGTTTGGTAAACATTTCCATGGTAACAGCGAGCTCCACCAATCAGAGACATCACTGTTACATTCGCAGTGGTTTATGGGATGAGTAGTTCCTTTACTCTTAAGATAATTACGTACACAGTCTTGTACCTTTGCGTTTTTCTCAGTTTTCCAAAAAAAAAAAAAAAATGTATGCGCTGATTGGCTCGGTTCCAGGCCTAAAACTCTTTATATAAAGGATTTTACGAAACGTCAATGGAGTAAATGAATGGCAAATTCACTTCCAGAACCGGAGCCGTTAAAAAAGTGGGCGGTCACTGTTGAGCTCTATTGTAACACAGTACAGTAAGAACACAGTAAGCACAGGTTTGTGTGTGGCCAATACTTGGCGTGTTGTTTTGTTGTCTTACCTCAGGATTTACTTGGGAATTCCTGCCACAATTTCAGACTCAATACCACAGTGATCAGATCCACGCAGGAACTTGAAGAATCCTGATGACAAAAAAAAAAAAAAAAAAAAAGACCAGAGGACAGTTCATATATAAAACACCCTCATGTCTTAAGTGTCAGAGCATATGGTGTGTGCAGCTGCTGGGTATATACAGTTCAAGGACTTTCACATATTAATGCATGACAGTTGTTGATTCACTGATATTTACTCTGTTGAAGAAAGCTATTCATAAGTAGAAATACTGCAGTGTAAAAATAGTCTAATCTAAAAATGTAATCAACTATCAATGTGGTCATTGGAGGCTCCAATTAGTGCATCAGACTGCATAATACTGAAGGTTATTATCCTATTTCCTTCATGCATGTAAAATAGGAGGCCAACCATTTACAATCAAGAGCTACTATCATTGTAAGCATGTTTGTAAAAGGTGGTAAAACATGTTTCTCTGCTCACCGTTGTCACCCCAGTCAGTGTTCCAGGAGTTGGCACAGAGCCAGTAGGGAACACCAGCCTCCTCCCCCCAGCCCAGGATCTTAATGGCATGGCCGCCCACAGCAGAGCCAGACACATGCTGATACACACCTGTGACCAAAGAGGAAAAACAGATGAGGCAAAGAACACAACAGAGAGGACAAGTGAGAAGAATTCTGAGATCAAGTGTGTTGACACATTTTACAGAGTCACTGAGCAAAATCCATTAAGTGTTTACTCTGTGCTCAGCAGGTGGTGAGTTTACAAGTATTTCGTTTTTTCTGTGTTTATACTGTGTCCGTCTGTTCCGGTGCATGTTCACTTACCAGACTTGTACAGCACAAAGTCTTCAAAGACGGTAAAGGCTCCCTCTACTGGGCCATTCTTGTATATCTCATACTGAATCTGCTCCTCATCTGACAGCACGCTGTAAGACGTTTTACCTGCAACACACTGCGAGTTAGGATTCTGCACTTATGTTAGCATGTTTAACCCCAACTCCTCCATAAGCAATGGAGGTCAAAACTTCTTTTCCCCTTCTGCCTCTCTTACCGTAGTGCTTGTCTTGTTTGTAGCTAGGTGTGTATCCAGCTTCACACTGAAGGATGCACTGGGGTGTATCTCCACCCTCTCCGGTGCAAGGGGGTCTGCTGCCATTCACATGGTGCTCGCAGGGGGCGATGGTGTAGGGACGACAACCTGTACACAAAAACAGACTGTCCTAATTGAAGACACCAAACATGTGTACCACTGTAAGAGCCTCTCGCACAGAAAACTCACCAACATGGGAGTCATAGAGGCCTCCAGAGACCAGCCCGTCTTTGGTCCAGAAGTCCCAAGCAGCTGAAGGGTAGCCACCATTACATCTAATAAGAGAGAAAAGGAGAGGAGGTGGTTTCTCACCAATACGGACAACCACTATACATTCCCTGTTCACGCTGAACAACATCAGAGAGGTTCTGATCCAGCCTTTTCTCCCAAGTAGTAATTTCTTTATTTTTATTTTTTTAAAAACACATTTCTGCATCTTACCCCATGCCACAGCTGTCACAGCATGTCAGCAGATCCTCGGAAGAGATCTCCACACTGACCTTGGCATTGCTGTGGATACACACACGGTCGGAGATGGCCTCTGCAGCACCAAACGCCTGTGGGCAGGAGAACCAAAGCATGTCACAGACGCACAAATACAGTTTAGGGTTTTGCTTTATCTTATCGGCTGTCTTCACATTCTGTATATGCCACCTTGTCCTCGGGGTCAAAAATGACCCACTCTCACTGAAGCTCTAAAATGAAGCAATTTCATTTTAAATGTCAAAAGTATTTGGCAACCTGTGAATATCAGAGTTATTTTTGTACAGTACAGAAAGACTGCATTCATTTAGTGGACACCACTTGTTTTTATTTCAACACAGCTGTCATACGTTTTCTTTACTATATTATCAATAATCATTATCATCACTACTACTGTAAACACACCTTATTTATCCATTTGGTATTTGTATAGCCCAAAAAGTCACAAATGCACAGAGAGTAGTTCTGAATGCAATTTACTGAAGGCACTTCCAGTAATAGTCAAATGTGAACAACATAAACCAACGAGGCAATCTGAGAGGGCGACCACGACCATTACAGGAGAACAAGCAGCCGCTTCACCCACTGATCCCAGACCTGTGTTCTGCAGCACAGAGAGAACTGAGGGTTCTGTCACCTGCAGCACGTTTACAATGTAGAAGTGTTAGTAAACAGGGCCTTGATGGTTGTGTCTGAAACGGTTTGAACTTTGAAAGTTGTGTATGGGGTCGTGGAAAGGTGATGGTGCACCTGCACAAGAAAGTTTTAGTTCTGTCTGAGATCAATCAGCAGTTTGTGTGTGTTTTTTGTAGTCTGTAACCGACTCTGACTGCCCAAAGACAATCTTTGTACCCAAGTGATGTACAACTTCTATGGAAATATGAATAAAGGCAATATTTCCCATTTATTTCCCACTTACCCTAATGTTGGGGGTCACAAAAGTCATACGATTAAGTTGAAAGAAACATTTAAGGGGTTTTCTCTGCTGTTAACAAAGTTTAGGGTCGTTTTTGACCCAAAGAAAACAAGAAGGTTAACGCAGGGTCTAAGGATAGAACACCCTACTACCCTCTAGTTTCATTGTTTGAACTGCACTTGTTACCACAATCACCAACAAAACTTCTATTCCTCCAACAAATATTAATCTTCAACATCTGTTTGATACGGTCCCATAATTTGAGCACCGAGTTTTTAAAATCTCACCCAGCAGGATCCACAGGAGCCCTGGTCTCTGATCTCCTTCAGGGTGGGACAGTTGGGCCACTGCATTCTGGAGTCAAACTCTTTTGGCAGCTCCAGGTCACCAGCATACTGAACCCTGAAGAGGAAAACAGTGTTACCGAGTCAAGTATTTCTGAGTGCTACTACAGCTTGATGTACTTTCCCTATTATAGTAAGCAGATGGGATAGAGCTGAAAACCCACACTTCTTCTGTACACATGGTGGATGAATCATTAGATGAAGTACACCAAAACGAGCGCTTACTCACACTGATATGCATGTATACTTGGTATGCGTGAGACTCACATGACTGGCAGTTTAGGTCCCTTCAGCATCGTACCGCAGAGTCTCTGGACATAACTGAAGTCGACATTATGAAAGTTGTGACCAGCCTGCGGGAGAAATAGAAGTTCTCAAACGCACTGACACTAAAGTCCAAGGTAGGATATACAACAACAACAAAAGAAACTCACCTTCCAGGTAGTGTTAAACTTATTGATGTAGTTGACCATCTCATTGGACAGTGGTTTGAGGTGGGGTCTGGCCAGGCTCACAGACAAGCTGGCAGCCAATAACAGGAAGGCTGCACGCCACATTTTTACTGAAAAGTAAAACATGAAAAGGACAAGATTTGGTATTCACATTTGAAATTATTATACTTGAGCTGTGGTAACTGCATACATTCTAGGGCTGAGCATTTAATGCACATTTTCAAAATTGCAAGAAGAATCATAGAGATTAAGTCTGAAGGGACATGTCTTAAACAAAGCTACAACAAATGATCAGCATTGAACCCCATGTGACATTAAAAAGCATGCCCCTCTGACTGAAAACAGAACAGGGTTATTCCCCACCTACATACCCTCATGACACTTGGTTGAAAAAAAAAAGTTCACAGCTGATCAAATGTCACTCTTGCTGCAACTACAAGTGCAACATGCACACACACAGTGTACTCCGAGCAGAGAAAACCCTCCTATCCTCAGTCATGCCATTCAGAGACTTCTCTAGTGGTTACACACAAACCCTGCATCAACAGGCACATATGCAGTAAAACAGTCCAGTGATTTCAGCTAATGGCCAAGAATTTAATCTACACAAACACAAGAAATGAACTTTGGACTTTCAACAAGCAGTGCATTCACTTCTGCAAAAGTCTTTTAGTGTTACCGAAGTTTCAGTTCCCAATTAATAAGCATGATGAACATGTCCTCACTGTTCCTAATGCTGTATGCAGTTTATAGGTATGCACCAAGTTTCATTTCAAACAGTATATATGAGACCACATTAGGGCTGCACAAAAAATCGTTAAAAAAAAAAAATCGTGATCTCGATTCGCACATACACGTGATCTCATTTCTACACACAGCGATTCGGAAGCATTTTATATCTCGAGCCGAATCACAAACGAATGTTCCTTTTTTCCTCCCGGATTTTTTGAAGTGCCCCCAAATGCAGCACTGCCGCTGCCTCCTCCCTCAACCTGTGGTAAAGCGTCCTTACAACATGAGATTCAGTGGAGGAAGCCCGCCTGCAGCTGAGTGTTTGGAAGGAGTGAGTGAGAAGCTGTTGTTAGAGGGGCCAGCAAGCCGCCAATTTGCCCGTCCTTTTGGCGGCTCGGTCCGCAGTTTTTGACAGAGGGCGGCAGGGGGTCTGTTTTGGTCCACCGATTTTCCGCCTCGGAGGGTACACTTATTTCCACCTTGCCTACTAGATGTGCAACTGGACAGCCGCTGAGATCCGGGAGATGCTTGCGCCTCCTGGATCTCTAGCTGTGTGGTTGTGTTAGCATGTTGTTGTAGCCACAAGCTAGGAACGGTCGCTACTTTCAAACTAAAAGCCCCCCGCTAAGAACGCAGTTCTAAACTCCAATGAGGTGCAATGTAAAGCTCTTATTTTGAAGACAAATTTGTTGTTAACTGTTCACAGCTCAACTTCGGGCTTCACGTCACATGTTTACACCTAACCCAGAGGCAGCTTTTCGAAAAGGAGGAATATTACGCCTCCGTTTTAGAAAGCCATCACAGCAGCTATCACATATCACCTAGCCAAAGATACGGCCCCAATAAACACTGTACAACACGAGGTATTAAAGGACGACCTCTCATCCTGGAGACTAATTTTTTTTTTTTACTTTTGTAAAAATCATCTCATCCAATGATAGAACTTGAACAAAAACAAAAAAAAAAACATTGCTTTGGCAGAGGCATAGTAATATGCCTCTGCCATTCTACAATGTTTTTTGTATTGTTTTGTTCAAGTTTATCAGTGCAATAAACATTTTGTGAAAAAAAATCGTGCCAGAGAATCGTGATCTCAATTCTAAGCAAAAAAATCGTGATTCACATTTTTTCCAGAATCGTGCAGCCCTAGACCACATTATAAAAAGATATAAACTGTACTGACGAGGACCCATTAGAGATCATAATGTTGCCTATTGCACTCAGCATAAGCAGGATGCTGGCTACAATCGATACCAGAGCAGACACTGTGCTTCTATATAAACCTGATGGGAAGAATGAACATGCAGCATTCCTGATAAAAGGTTAGAGCAAAGGATGTGAATCAATCTAAAAGCATTATAAGCAGGGGTGGAGAACAATAGCGTCAGAGACCGACACGGCGAGAAATGTTAACTTTCTGATTCACTTACTACTTTCTGGTTCTAAATTGTGTGTGTGTGTTTCCAGCGAGATTTGCCAAATCCAATGTTTCCCTGGAATTATATATGAACCTCATAGAATTCCATTTGCACACCGTCACATAGATTCTCTCTCATGACAAGAGCTGGTCTTGTCAGGTAAAATAACCAGAACACCTGTTTAGACACGTCCTGTGACCACACAAGACAAATAGCAGAAGAGAATCCAAAGAGAACAGCAGGGGTCTGTCTGAGAGTCAGAGAATATAGATTTCCAGAGAAACCGGTTTGGTATCACATGACTGTGGATAATGACACATCATGAGCAAAAAAAAAAAAAAAAAAGATAGATAGAAAACACCCACACAGATGGAAGAATGAATACAAAATAATTCCCCCTTACACAATGACATCTGTTCCCTGAAATCACACTTCAGCAGCTGACTTCTTTTATCAAAAGTCTCAACCAGGTTTTTCGACACACTCAACATCCTTTAGATGGTGTTCTGTGTAATCAAAGAAAGGAAGAGAAGTGCTTTGCTTGGCTGGGTATTAGAAATGTCTTTTCTGCCACCAGGTTATGTTTGCATGTTGGCTGAACAGCAAGGTCAACAGGTCTTACAGCAGTTGGGGCTGAATTAATTAACTTGTGCGAATTATGGAAAACCCAGACAGGAAAATGTATATTTGGGCCACTCGAAAAAATCCACATGACAATTTAGTTCAAATTTTAGAGAAGTGGTTGAACCACACAATCACATGCACGGTTGCTGAAGCAAGCGATTTGGATCCATTTTCAAGAAGTGAACCCTCAGCCTGAACCAATGACTGTCCTCACAGAAATCAGTCTCACGTCAATTACTTTCAACACAGTAGTCAAAGCAAGACTCACAAAAGGCTACATGAACTTACTGAGTCATAATGGATGGCTGTGAGGTTCTGCATCTCCAAAATGTCAAAGACCTCTTACAGCATGGTGAGTTTGTTTCCAATGCCAATCGACATGTTTTTAAAGAGTGAGGGGTTGTGCAATGTTTTCCTTTGTGGGAGGTCTAAGACAGATATGGGTGCGTTAGTGTTAACACAGATAAAGACATTCGGCTGGAGAAGACTTTAGTTTCTTCACACATTGTGTTCAGCTACTTTTCCCCCCTATAGTCTTATCTTATCTGTTTTCACACATACACCAAACAAAGCTGATTAGTATTGATAAGTACCTCTGAAGAAATGATAAACCATATGGATTACTTCCGACAATAATTAGCTCTTTCTGATGGCCACTAAGGATGAGATCATTTTGCATTTTAAAAAAGCTCTTCCTATCCTGTAATTTATACACAACTGAAGTAAGAAAGGTCAAGATGTAGTGAGCAAAGATGGAAAATTTTATATTTCATAGCTCAAGTAAGATTTGTTGTGTTACATCTTTCCCTCCTGTGGGTTCGCTCTTGCAAAAAAAACAAAAAAAAGCAATATTTACACAGTTTTATAATCCCAAATCTTTACTTTAGATGCTAATCTTAAAGCGTTAGCGTGCACCATATCTGAAGTGGGTGCATGAACACCATCAAAGGCTGTAAATAAAGTATTTTCACATCACTGCAGGATCTTGTGGGTTCTGGGGACTTGGATTTAGCTGGACGAGGTGTACCCATTAGATCCATTTTATATTGTTTTCTTTGAATTTTAAAACAAGTCCCCAACTAGTTCAGTTGTTAAGGAGAATGCTGCAATGCTGCTTCATTGCGAGGCACCAGTAAATGTTTTTTGGAGTACGAAACTTTCATCTGACTTTTCATCAGCATGATGGTGAGCACATATTGACTGAATTATCATTTGTGGCTGAACTTTTCCTTTAACAAAGTATCTTACAGTCTGATTGTGTAATCCTGCTCTGTAGGTCTGATAGAGGTTTGTTCTCCTTGTCTACTGACTCATAAAACTCACTTCCTCATTCCTTGGCCTGATTTACCCAACAGTTGAAACGGTCCAACTAAATTGTTGCTTATGATTTCCTTTGTTTTGCACTGATGGGAACCTCTTTTGCGACACAGCCTGGACTGGAAATTCTGTTTTAGTAAGTTTAATACAATTATATACAAAAGACAAATCAATCCCAGATCATTCATCTTAAACATCCCCTGCTCCAGTCCTTTGCTGTAACACAGTCATGTTTATAACCAAATAAAATAAAAGTCTTTTGTTGAAGCAGAGAGCAGAATGCTGCAGCCAGCTCCCACAAAAACCTGCTTTCACTTTCCATTTCCGCGTCGTGTGACGGTTCATGTTTCACATTTATTTTAACTTTGGGTTTTAAGTTCTTTTCTGTCTTTAATTGAGCTGCTGCCCTTTACCCAGATTTACCTGAACATTTCGTTTCGTCCTCACCATTAATAAATGACACAATTAGTCGTGCGCTTGGATCAATTAGCTTCACCTGTTTTCAAACCTTCTTTTGTGTTTGTCATCACCTCTGACGCATAAAAACGGTTCAGTGCAAAACAACAACCACCGTTTGAGCTCTGAAAACAAACGGTGAGGATTTTATGCTTCCCCTTGTATCAAATTAATCGAACTTTCAAAAATATTAGCAGGAAATGTTCATTTAGCATGTTGTTTACAGCAACGTTTTAGTTTGTCAGTTACATATTCAGCTAGCTTAACCGCTAACTCGCCGTGTAAACATTCTGTAACGTCTGATAACGTTCAAAGCTGAGACCGCTGTAACGTTCACAGCAAAGACACAAAGAAACATAAATCACATACCTGTAGCTGAAGTGTGTCAGCTGTCGGTGTCGAATTGATTAAAGTTTTCGGGCTCTCTCTGATGTAAGTAAGCGTCCGACTCCAGTCAAACAAACTGTGATTGCAACTCGCTGCTCCGCTCGCATTTTATTCCTGCAATCACGTGAGCGGTCACATGAACGCGGCTCATGTGCCGGTAAATAAAAGTCGGCACCACTCTTCCTTTTTCACTGCGGTCAGTGGGTGTCCTGGTTTTGTCACACCGGCGGCTTCTCCTCATTGACAAGTAATGATGCTAATCTGGTTTAAACAAGATAGTCTTCGTGTTTTTCTGTTTTTTTTAAAACCGACGTCGACGCGAGCTGCGCTACACCGATCTGACCGCCAGGTGGTGCTGAAACTCACCCGCAGTGTCCCCACCTCACCTTCAACTCAAACTATGAGATCTGTTGGACATACTGATATATTTCCACATTTTCTTTTGGTTATTGTCATTTGATATAATACTGTAGTTAAGGCCTGCACCCTGTTGTCTCATGCAATTAAAAGAAAATGTCAGATCAGATTCATTAATGGCAAATACCTGTATCAGAAGGAGTTTAAGGGACATCTCAGGCCTCTAAGTGAGAGCCAGGTTAAGCAATGACAATCCATGACCCAGTGACCTTTGCTATCCATATATCAGGGCTATAATATCTCTCAAAACTAAAGCCAGTATGTCACTTGTCTAGTAATGAAGTTGTCTAGTTATCAAGAAGGTTGCTGGTTCATATCAAAGTGTCCTTGAGCAAGACAGTGAACACCAATTTGCTCCGGACTGGCGGTTGGCACCTTGTATGGCAGCCATCATTGTATGAATGTGTGTGTGTGAACGGGTGAAAGTGACAAGTGCAAGAACAGGAACTGACGGACAAGAATAATAGTTCAAAAACAAGTAAATAAATTAAAAACATGGCAGACAGAAAAACAATGTTTACAGACAATGAAAAGCATAAAGCAAAATCAATTGTTTACATATTTGAAGTTAGCAGATAGTATACATTTATTTACCCATCCCTTCCCTTTCCAGTTTCCTTAATGGTCTAAACCTACACTCTAATTCATAATCATAAACGTGTCTAAATATAATATTGATTTCCTTTTATATTTGTCACAGAAAAATGTAAATAAATTATTTACATATTTTTATCCGCCATATTAATCTTAATCATAGTGAGCAGTTATCTTTTTTCTTTATCTACATGACATCTTTTACAAGAGAGAAGAATTCAGTCAACCATACATGTATTGCTCAAGTGAATCTGCCCTTTTCATTTTATATTAATGGGTTTAAATACAGTGTCTTTTGAGGGTTACCATAAATGCACACTGGAATATAAAGCATACAACCTTTTTTTGACTTTCATTTCTTAATTTGACAAGTAACATGTGATTTGTAGCTGATGGACAATAGATACTGCTGAGTCATGCTGTGGATCACTGACCACTGCCGCTTTCCCTTCCCTTTATTAATCCGTCATCTGACTCTCAAAATGATGAGATGGGACAAATCCTGTAAGCACGGCACACAAACATCAGTCACTGATTTGCAAAGCAAGTTGTGCAAGAGCTGATCCTCATTTTAAATTACATGTAATAGTTCAACTAGTGTTAAAAAATCCTCTGCTTGGGGTCATGTATTGTGCCATCATGGGAGTATACTATGAACAAAAGAGTCGGAGCAGAGGTGATTATTGCCCCTGGCCACAGTCGCAGGCTAATCCAGTCCTATAAAAAGTGCAGTGTGTTTACTGCAACAAACAACACATCACTCGGAGCTTGGATCATGATTTATGACTTTATTTTGTCACATCAATAGCACAGTTAATGACTCACTAACACCGACCACAGCTGCTCTGTGGAGATCCTTGCAGAGATGAGGTGACGCATGTTGATAAATGGAGGCCGTCCTGTGACTAAGTGACGTTACACTCAATCAGCAAACTAATTCAAGTCTGTCAATGAAAACTATAAACTGTCTCTAAACAATCTCACTAGTGAAAACCTTGAAACACTGCACGGTGGCTGTCCACACGTCTCATAACAGCAACTGTGACCAAATATAAAAAAGAACATTTGAAAAAATACAAAATGAGTCAAATAAGAAACACAAGCAAACGTTCTCATACAAGTCAGGTACAGAAAGCAAAGCGTATACTTCTAATATTAAGCAACACACACACACACACACGGAGACAAGCTGCAGCTGTCTTTCTACAAGGCAAAGCTGATTCATAATCAAGCCAAGGCATCGTCTAAAGCGTGAGCGTGGATATTTTCTAATAACTGCACTGAGATACATTTCATTAGCTGGCTTATTGCTGCTGCATACACATACATTCCAGCGTGTGCCCTCATGTATTGTAATGTTTATGTGTGTGTGAGTAGTTACAAGTGCTTCTTTCTCTAAAAGGAATAGATACAATTCTCTGGATGTCTGTATGAACGAGTAACATGCAGTGACTTCTTTATCTATCAGCAGGTACATGATAACAGCTCGACACAGTTTGATAAAGTGGCTCTGCCTAAAGCATCTTTTTACTTTGTATTTTGTACCGTGAATCCATTTATAGTCTCGAAATGCTGCCCGTGTTTTATCACCAAACATGAGCAACACAACCATTTGACTGCTCATTACAGATAAAGACCTTACTTTATAATTATATTTGTTTAGAAAGAAAGAAAGAAAGAAAGAAAGAAAGAAAGAAAGAAAGAAAGAAAGAAAGAAAGATTAAAACATAGTTAAATAAAAACAGGAAAACAAAAGACAGACTATCCATGGAAGACATTGTTAATACCACAATCTGTAATTACAATCAGATTTCACTTATTGAAATAAATAATATATAAAATAACATAATACTGTCATTGACAATCTTGAAACTCATAGCAGCACATTATCATTTTACTTGTATGCAACATTTTTATTCTGCAACCTCTGTCCCTCTCGTAGTCTCCCTCTTTCGGGTCGCTAAATTGTCCAAAATGTTTCATACTGATGAACAAAGGCTCAAATATAATAAAATAAGCAGTTATAATTTCTCCCTGTCACTATAAAAGATAATACAGCTTTGTTGGAAGGAAGTTCAGTTTCACTGAGGTAGGAGGCTCAATTAATAGATCGGCTGATGGTCTGAGAATAAGGTCAATAGTCTTTTAGAGTTAGAGCTATTATTTAAGATTATGTCTAAATTTGATTTCCCCCTGTGATTTAGTGTTGTACTGTTGCCTGTAAAATACAAACATGGTGACACATGTCAAACTTTATAGTTAGTGAACGAGGCTACCAAGGTTTGCTCAGCGTTAATTTTCTGGTGTAATGTTACATGTTTTCTCTGATGGATTGTCTACTTCTGAGGACATTGTCCCCTACAAGAAGGAAACCGAGCCTGCATACTGTGAATTTTAAAAAAGCAGCTGGGCACACAGTCAACTTTGATGACGCTGTACTACACGTTTAAAGGTGCATTATGTAAGAATTGGCCATCTGTCGGATTCGTACACCCAACAGATTGAAGAGAGTGTATCCAGCGTAACTGCTAACTGCAGCGGTCTTTAGCTAGTTAACTCAGATACAGTAACTGTGCAGCTAGCATATTGTTAGCTAACTCTGTCCTGACTGGGAGCCTGGAGCACCAGGTGATTGTTGTGTTGTTTGCACTGATAACAAAGGAGCTTTGGATTCAGAAACAGAGCTGGGAGAGCGGGCAAGGGAAGCTCAGCAATACTCAGTAAACACGACCGCACTGGAGCCGAACATGCCCTCTGAGACCAACAGAGTCCAGTTTGACGAGATGATTTGCCTCGGCTCTCACAAGGACTCTGAGGACAACACGGGTTCAGGTGGGGACAGGAAAGAGAGGGAGGTTGGACATCAGTCAGCACAATCCTCTGCAGGACTGGACTATACTACTGGACCATCCCCTTCTTGAGGTACAAAGTGGCATTATGAAACAAGGTGGGCCAGAGCTAGCTTGTTAGCATGCTAGCATCATTAGATATCTCTGCAACACAATACATAGACGCCTTGGATATACCATCCAAACTCTTGTTTCTTTGCATTTTCCTGATAATTTCAGCTGATTTTTTGAAATACTAAATGAAAATTCTTACATACTGCACCTTTAACCGTCTTTACAAGGCAGGTACATAGTTTCTACATGTGCCTGACAACAGCTTGCCAGCTGTGTGCTCTTCAGTAAAACTAATGAAATAATGAACTAATGAAAAAAAGTGGTCCAAAAACAATGCTAAATGCTTATAACTAGGCTAGCAGACACGCTGTAAATTATTTATCAATCAGTAAGTACAAATCTAAAATTTAAAGCAGATTGGGACCACAACAATTTGGGCTGAGCCAGAAAAAAATCACTGCGGGTGGTGAGGTATCTTTAACTTCCCTCCCAGCATATAGAGGTTTGTTGCCATAGCAACTCAGATCAACAGTACACACAACTGATACCGACATACATCATACCTGATTATCAATCAAACATGTCCCTTCTTTCATCAATTAAAAAAATAGAACATCAGAGGTGTTCAGAAAATCTTCCTCCTCTTTTTGGAGACAGGAACATACATTTATTACGTCTGTTTGTCCATCCAGCCAAACCCTGATTACATATTTTATCAATTTCAAGAGAGTATATGGGGAATTCTGGTTATTTATTATTTATTTATTGTTTAAATTAAGGGATTCAAAGCACTTCTGCAGGTCATAAACAAAGCGATTAACAAACATGTAAACTTTATGTTTTGAAATCAAATATCTGATCACTAAACTTTCCTTTATCAATCCTTATGCTGAATTTCCCTTTGATAAATTCATATGTTATAATCGTAGCGAGGGCTACATAATATCATGCTGTGATATGCTGAATAACTGAAATTATTGCAACTACAAAAAGACAAAAGCATAACGCTTTATAAAATGTTTTTTTACCTCAAACGTTTACTTTTTGTCATTTGCTTATCTGATAGTTTCATGAAAATAAAGACATCAATTAATGTTTTTGACTATTTTAAAGACTGAAAATACTGAAAATGTGTGTAAACACCAACCATGTACTGAAGTGTACACACAGTGACGGACGGACTGAGTGGATGAACGAGCAGCTTCCTGAAAACATCATCTACAGCGTTTGCTAGCTTAATAACATCAACGACTTTGAAGGTATACTATGATTTGCATAAGTGCGCATCATTTATTTATTCAATAACAGATCATTGCCTTCATTGGGTCAGACTAATTTTAAAAAAGAGTGGCGTTACAGGAGATTCTGCTCAGCAGCCAGATGGACACCATGTTTGATTACTGTAAACTGGTTTAATCACCTGGTTCATTTGGAAGATTCAAATGATTGTTTATGCTTCATGATTTTAAATATAATCATCATGATTACTTAGATGAATCGTTTGTTCCTTTATGTTGCTGACTCTGCTGCCTGAGATAAGCAAGAGACTTGACTGCATTCAGTTTTCTGTCAAGTGTAAAGGTTCATTTGAATGAATAAAAATGGTGCCCCACGTTCATTAGCACCTGTGATTGTTTATCTGTTATCTTTTTGATGTGTAACCCAGCCCCAATCTTCTGTTAGCACTGAGCCGTAGTGTAGCGATTTGTTTTATATCAAATGGTTTGAAAGAACTAAAAAAATATAAAAACTCCCCTACCTCCAAGTTCCCTTGTACATATGTTTTAGTCACTGCTAACTTCACTGATGGTCTCTTCGATCACCTGCCAACAGGAGCGTCACGGTACCACTCAGGGAGATTCATACTGTTACACCCTCCTCCCTTGCTTGTGCAGCATCACGGAACAATGAATACTGCTAAATTTGTTAACTAGACTGGTTGGCAAATGTTTTGTCACTGTGCACCAATGCATCTCCATTTTTCATGTCAGGGGGAAAACATAAATACAAATCTCTACTGTAGGACTGATTCAAATGAGCTGAGCTGAAGATGTCCCCTAGTTCCCCAACAAGCCTTCCCTAAGTTAGTTGATGTATGAATTCATGTATATTCTTAACTGCTATATTGAAAAAGATATCACTGCCCACCCAGGATTTCCCTTCCCCTGTACCCCTATCCGCCCTACACCGCCCTCTCTCGACTGTCCACAAACTGGACAATCTGTTTGCGAGCGTGGGAGATGACTGGAGTGAGTGGAACGATCTGACCACCAGGAGTAGTAGCTCCAGGAGTGGAAGCACCAGGAGATGAAGCACCCGGAGTGGAAGCGGCGGGTGTCGAAGCAGCGGGTGTTGAAGCTGCTGGCGTTGCAGCTGCAGATATCGAATCTCCAGGTGTTGAAGCTCCAGACGCAGAAGCGGCGGGGGTCGAACCACCAGGGGTTCCACCTGGTGTTGTACCAGGAGTGGCAGGGATGACAACAACAGGGGCCAGGCCTGGACTCTCAGCTCCGGCCCGAGGCTCTAGTCGCGGGGTGGATGTGACAAAACGAGCCTCCCTGATCCGGTAGGGACTTCTATAAGTGGAGATGGGCGACAACTCGGAGCCCCAGCCAAGATAGCTCCCACTGGAAGGAGACTGTGCATCTGCGCTGAAGTACAGCGTGGTGCTGGACTCTCCGGGTAATGCTGGTTTCTTTTCCGGAGAACCAATCAGGAGAGGAGAACGTCGCTCGGGAGACCAGCCTGGAGTCTTGATGTCCAGGGAGCCCACGGAGGATGAAGCTTCGGTCAGAGTTCCAGCGTTGCTATCAATGTGGCGGAGGCTTCCTTGTAGTTGCGGAGATGAGGGAGTTGGTGAGCCGTAAGCAGCACTCTGAAACTCCTCATCACCTTTGGAATTAAATCACATTGAATTAAAAGGTAGTACCATACTTGGGGTGTGACGACTAGATTACTAGTCATCATAAATAAATCTTTTTCTTGTCTGCAATAAGACTGTAAGTGAGGGTGAGGTGTTTTACTAACCTCTTTCCGAGGGTGGGGCGCTGGAGTCTTCTTCTGCAGTCTCTTCAAGAATGACCTCCTGGACCGGGATGATCTCTGGAAACCGTCTCATATCCTGGATGCTTGTGGGAGGAGCTTTTCTCACTGGCCTGGCTACCACAGTGTTTAAAGGTGGCTTTGGTGGCGGCACCACCTCTTTCACCTGCGAGGTAAGACACCCAGATGAGCCCCAGACTGCAGACTTTACTGTATTTTTAGAGGAACATATTGAGGGATAAACTGAACAGAGATCTTGCCTCTGGAGTCTGGGTCACCTGTGGCAGAGCTGGTTGAGGAGCTGGCTGTGAGATCTGAAGAACCGGCGGTTGAGCAGGTGTAAACTGACAAGAAAGACAAAACACAAATGCTAGGAAAGACAGGCTTATGAAGTAGATATCAGACGAGATCGAGATGTCTCCATACTAACGCCAATGAGCTTGATATAACAACAAGGACAAAACAAACCCGAGGGACACGGAAGTCATCAGGGGAGTGAACTTCTTCAGACAGACCCATGAGACCGGCCAGTCCTCCCTCGCCATACGAAGACCAGATCCTAGTTACATCCCCCGTCTTCATGGCCAAGCGAATCAGCAGCCAGTGGTGATGTTTCCAACCTTCCCATTGGATAGGGAGATCCATGAGGGTCCCACCGCCTGAGTAGATTGACAAAAATGGTCAGATAGATAGATAGATAGATAGATAGATAGATAGATAGATAGATAGATAGATAGATAGATAGATAGATAGATAGATAGATAGATAGATAGATCTTTAACAGACCAGACAGCGTCGCATGGCGATGGAAAGTAGGTGTGACTTTCTCCTCCAATGACAGTGCAGATCCACGCTCCATGCAGGCGCCACCTATCCCCCTATGGCGAATACTTTGGAAAATCTCGAAGGACTTCGGGTGGAGGAAACGATAGTACAGCACCAACGCTATCACTCCTGGAGACAGAGAGAGAGAGGAGGCCTTCGAACAAAGCTGTGAACAATCAGTAAACCAACATGCTAAACACTGTAAACATCTTAATGGCTTCACATTAGCGTGTTAGCATCAGTTTCTATGAACCGCTGTGCCTCGCTGCCTAGCTAGACTCTTAATCTAATCCCATAATGTGTGGCTGTGTTTCTCACAGTGTTGATGCCAGTATTTCAGGTACAACACCAGCACAGTGCTATGAGATCGTGTATGTGTCTCACCAATGAGGAAGCTACAGAAGACTGCAGCTGGGATCCCCACAGTATCCCAGGACACCATGGTAAACAACCACGAGGATGCCAGAAGAAGAAAAGCGTTTTCTAAGAACATGGCCTGGAGAAGAATGAACAAAAACAGAGGAAGATGTTTACCTTTACCCAAAATATTGTCGCACAGTCTTGTAGTTTTTTATTCAGCGTTTTGACTATTATTGAACTATTGTAGTGTCAGCATCTCAGATATTTGCAGAATATTTGGTCGTTAAAATCCAAAGGTTAGACTGTATATTTTTTTTTAGCTCATAACTTGTTTTTCTTTATTCAAAACAATTGTTTTTAGAGTCTCACATGTTGTGCGTCTGTGTTTCTGTTTTTATCAATGGTCCTGCCAACAAATACACACAAACAAACAAACACACAAACAAACAAACACAGACACACACACATACCAGGTAAAAGCCAGCCATGCGGCATCTGGATTGTCCGTACTTCACATTAAGGAAAAGGAAGATGTGAATGGCTCCAAGGACGAGGTTGAAGATCCTCCATCGACTAGTTGAGCGTATGATGTCGGTTTGCTGGGACACCATCCAGAAAGTTGCACCCAGCCAGTGCACGCCTGGCACACACACACAGACACACACACACACCCAGTTAAACATTTAACATTCCATACATACATTAACATACTCTTTCAGTCAAAACTGTAAACCAGACAGTAGAGGAGGGGAATCATGACAGCGTCTCATCACCACGACATTTGGCTGTAAACTACATGACTAGTATCCTTCTCAGAAACTGAATTGTTCGTCAGATTCAACAGTTTGAATATGAAACCTTGGCATTCAGACTTACCAATGACTCCCAGGATCCATTGTTTAAAGATACGTGTAAAGAGCATGAGAATGGCACATCGAGATCCCAACATACCAACCTGCAGATGGAAAAAACAGATCTGTCACATAACAGCCCCTCACTATATTGATCCTGTTGTCTTGACATATATATACATATATCGGCCTTTTGAAGGGTTGTTTAAACATGCCCACCCTCCACACCAGTCGACAGAGAATGGCAGCGGGGGTCATCTGTAGGTGTCCTGGTCTGATGAGCGAACAGGCTCTGGCATAGAGGACCAAGGCCCAGGCCAGAGACAGCAAGCACACCACAAAACAAACTGAGGCTGGAGGGGAGAGAGAGCAGGAAGGAGGCAGACAGGAAAAGAAAAGTGAACACTCCCATACATAGTAATGGTATAAATGAACCACTGTTTACCCATGGTAAGGTGCTCCTCTCTTGTGTCTCGCACTGCGTGTTTCTAGCAGTTGCACCACATATTCCATCAATTTCATTTAACAGTACGTTGCGTAGGCAGCCCTGCTCCACAGGTGCGTCACGCTGTTTGGCCAAAGACAAGCTTTTCCAAGTAATTTGTGAAGCAGCTGCACCTGTGGCAACACCTCGTCTGTGTATAATCGGGGCCTAATCTGTAAAATCGAACCACACTAAGGTTAGAATGAATATACTGAGAAGTTCTGCAGTGGGACAATACAGGAGCCAGCTCACCCAGTAATGTACAATACATCTTGTGGTGTTCATGTGACGCAGGAAGTGATAAAGTGGATAAGCAGTCCAATTCCTGCCCATGTATTTTTAATCAGGGTGGAAATATTCTTTACCACATGCAGAACAAATACAGTAGAGACCACTTTAAAAATGTAGTGCATGCTATTCTGAGGTGTGAAGACCACCGGGTGTCCCTCCAAAGCTTCCCGCATGATGTAATAACTGATTCTCTGGCCACTTGGTTAAACAAAACCTTTTTAAGTTAATATGTTAGCAAAGAGTATCAGAGTATTTTTTTAGTCATCGGACATCTAAAATCTAAAGTTGAATCTTTATTCTGTTTCAGGTGTTTTGTTCTCTACCAACTCCTGAGGGAACTATCTGGTTCTTTAGCTGCTAAATGCTTCACTATGTTCTCCAGCTAGTCGGTATCACTGTCTTAAATGAAGTAATGAGGGTGAATCAAAACAGTAAAATTGTGGTCCGGGCAGCTAAAACAATGAGCTTCACCTCACTATGAGCTCAGTAAAGCAGAGGAGAGCTGCAGAACCGGGTAATAATTATCTGCTTCTTCACAACAAAAGACCCCTTTCACACTGTAGCCTTGTTTTCACATTATTTGGTAAATAAAAAAAATGATTTTAACAGTTTCAGATGTATTTTGTTATCATTATGTTGTGCATGTTTGAGTGAGAGTCCTTCACAATAAAATGTTTGGTAACATTCCCTCTCTGGAAAGCTGTTTCTTCATGGACTGCTATTTATATTCGCACACGGTACACATATTTCACTACCACACACACAGATTAGGAGCGCCGTTTCAGATCTTATCGCCCTCGCACACAAAGCTTTCTACGTTCCCATGTTCGCTCTCTCCGTACCTGGAGACTTGATTCCTATGTCAGTACAGATGAGCACATAGCACTGCAGGAGCGTCTGAGGGAGGGTGACCACTAAGGCCTCGAACAGACGTAAGGCGGAACAATCAGCCTGCTGCATGATCTCAGCGTACACGTCCTCGTCGGGCAGAGTCATGCACTCCAGCAGCCTGGATAGAGACGCAGAGGAGAGAGAAAGAAATGCCACAGTTAACACCTTTTTTTTATCAGCATAAACATCAAACGTAAGCAAACCTTGGCAGACTTTTACTGTAAACTGTCTTTGCTACACACACACAAGGATTGCCCACCTTTTGAACAGCCCCAGGTGTAGTATGTGTGTCCAGGTGAGTGACTTCCTGCGTATGCCTCCATCTGACAGGTACCACAGATAACTGAGCCACTGAGGACCCCAACCTGAGAGACGACGAAACAAATCTAAATAAAACATCTGTCCGTCTCTGTAACTGAGCTCCGCCGACAACACGTTTCTGCTGTAAATATAGATTGATGTCTCGTTGTTGTTCGTCTCACCTGGCAGCAGGAACAGTGCAGTGAAGCCAGAGAGATAGGCATAGCAGTAGTTGTGACCTATCCACAGGTAGTACACGAAGCAGTAGATCACTGAGGAGAGACGGTACGAACACATACGTAAACTCAATGAATAGTCAAATAAATACAGAGAAATGTTATAAACTCACTGACAGAGTGGACTATTAGGATCTTCTGTCTGAGTCTGCTCATGATGCTGATATTCTTATACACACTGAATACATAAATAAACACATATTCTTTGCGCTGGATGGTTTACAAATACATTTTCATGTCCGAACTGACATCAGTGCGCAGAAACAGTAAACTTGTATATTGGACAACATACATGATACAGATGTATATGAAGCTGTGTTTACATGTAAATTCTTATTCTGATCAATCGTCTTTGGATGAAATAAATATATTCTTTCTCTGCATGTGTTTGCCTCTTGTGAGGGTAACACTAGAGTTGCTCAAATGCAAATTTTATTCCTAGAACACAATCTTAGTAACTGTATTAACAGGCAGAGCTCTTCTTCTGTTATATTTACAGTAGCTGAGACACTCTGCAGCATACAGAACAGACATCATGGCCAACAAAGTTATATTCTTTGTACTTCAGGGCACTTAAAGCAACATTCCATATAAATAGCTCAGCTGGAACCTCGAATTTAAATGATTTCAGTCAGATTTAAAAAGTATTGTGCATGAATCTGAGGAGTTCGATTTCAGCTAATAATATCTGCTGCTGGATATGTTAGTCAGGCTCTGATCTTATGAGCGTCCATAATATTTCAAATGACCTCTGCTCTGCATCCTATGTAAGGTTTGTTGACAACAAGAGTGCTGCTCTTCTCTTTTTCCTTTTTCAACCTCTCTTCTCCTTTCCTTTCCTCATCCTGTCCTCTCATTTGCTCTCCTCTCCTTTCGATTCCTCTCCTCTTGTCTCCTCTCTCCTCTCCTTTTTCAACTTCTCTTCTCCTTTCCTTTCCTCATCCTGTCCTCTCATTTGCCATCCTCTCCTCTCCTTTCGTTTCCTCTCCTCTCCTCTTGTCTCCTCTCTCCTCTCCTTTTCCTTTTTCTCCTCTCTCCTCTCCTTTTTTCTCCTCTCCTCTCCTCTCCTCTCCTACAGTCTCTTCTGCCTCAGCTCTGCAGCTCTGCCCTCCTCCGGTCCTCCACTCATGTAATCTGAACCGTTTAAGCTGCTAAACAGGCGGGCTGTCCTGGCAGTATAGGCCTCCATCCCGGGGTACGCCCATCCCCTCTTCCATTC
This sequence comes from Diplodus puntazzo, assembly GCA_963678695.2. NCBI lineage: Eukaryota > Metazoa > Chordata > Actinopteri > Spariformes > Sparidae > Diplodus > Diplodus puntazzo. The sequence continues at coordinate 10,587,162 of OZ023155.1, read as the reverse complement.
ATGCACCTCCCAAAAAAAAAAGGGCGCTGAATTTATGACAACATGGCCCCGGTTTGTTTTGAGATCCCACATAAGGCTGAAATGGTGCAGCTGAGAAGATGGAAACTCAGGAATGAGTCTGCAGTTTCTGCTGCACGCAGGATTTCATAACATGCAGCGTGTAAAAATAGGAAAGCGGCGCACTGGTGCTGACTGCAGACTGGTCTGACTCTATAATTCATGACAACACACACACACACACACACACACACACACAGCTGACACACAGGTACAACTTCATATGTTTGTATGATTGATGCGGATAATTAAACACAATCTGACATCTGAAACATTCTGTCTCACCTAGTGTCTCCCCCGTCACACGCGCGCGCGTGCCCACTGTGGCCGCGCACATGCGCGCGCGAGCCAATAAAGTCAAATAACACAAACACGCACCATCACATTAAAATCACACTGTCAGTCACACAACACTCACACTTCATTATCAAATGCGCAGGGTGTGTGTTAGTGTACGTGTGTGTGTGTGTGTGTGTGTGTGTGTGTGTGTGTGCCCCAGGTAGGACTCACGTGCCGTCCGCTCTGCAACGATGAGAAATGCGGTAAAGGCGAACACGCAAACTTGGCAGCACGGCATGCAGGCGCCTCCATTGCTCGGAGTCGCCGAGTAATCCCTCATGGCGGGTGGAGAAGCTCAGACTGACGGTGCTGACTGACGGTGTGTGTGTGTCTGTGTGTGCAGGTCTGCAGCCCGCTGTTGTTCTGGTCCTGGGCGGGATTCGGTCCAGCTGCGGCAGCCTCCTCTCTCCTGCTCCGAGTCCCCGTCCCAACGTCACCGCCCGTCCCGTTAAAGCGGCAGCGGTGCTGCTGGAGGAGGAGAGACGGTCCAGACACACACAGACCCGGTGGTCAGCCCAGACATCACACTCATATATCACAACTACAGACGGTTCTTCACACATGTTGTCTTTATGTGTGTGTGTGTGTTTTAGTGTCTGATCAGTCAATGACATCATGGCTTTTCTTATGTTGCAGTGTAACAAGAACACAGTAGGCTGGAATCTAACTTCATTCACCTGATTAAACGAAGAGAAAAACACATATCAGTCACAAAAATGCTCATTTATGTATGTATCAGTTTATCTGACAGGGACAATACATGTAGGCGTTATTACTACATCTACTTAAAATGCAGCCAATGGTCCTCTAAATGTGGCTCATCTGCAGTCCTTCCACCTGGTTAGACCTCTGAGGAATAAGACACATGATGCATCACTGTGATACAGCCAAAAACAAAAGATAAAACAGATGGAGACAATTCAAAAATGAGAGATTTATAACATGTCCAAAGCTTGAAAATTCCTCTTTTGTTGAGATGCTGCAATGGTGACATTTTTTCAGCCCCTGAGCTCGTTTGTATATGACAACATGTAGTTTCACGTCTGATTGGGGCGGCCTGCTGCAGACAGCCAGAAAACAATGGGCCTCATTCATGAACCGTTCTTACGAACAAATTTGTTCTTAAGTCCAACCTACGAAGACTTTACGAAGATTGTGGCATTCATGAATTTTTTCTTATCCAGGATTTATTCTTAGGTAAGAACAAATCCTACGAACACTCAGGAGTACTCTTACGCACATTTCAGTGCCGACATGTTGGCATGGTTGTGTTTTCTTCTCTTGTGCAGTTCAATAAAATACAAAATTACAGTGACAATTCTGTCATATTTATTTATTTATTTATTCATTCATTTTATATTTTTGGTAATTTACAGAGAATTTTAAAATAAATTAAATGTGCCAATGATTTAACATTAATCCAGTAAATTGGAAACCATGCCATCAACTAGTAACTCCCCCACCCTATTTATACGAGGCATTTCTCCATCCAAGGCCCGCAAAAACCTGGCACACGCTCTCAATTTACGAGTAGGTGGCATTCATCAATGTACAAACACAGCTGCGAACAATTCTGAGGCTTACGAACGTGTTGATGAATCTGATGTAGGGTTTTCTTAAGGAACCTCTTGAGAACAACTTAAGAAAGAATCTAAGAAGATTCTTAAGAAGATATTGGTGAATGAGACCCATTCTTTTCAATCAGAAAAGTGTGATTAAAACGGTTTCAGACACTTTCTTGACATGTGCTTCAATTTTTAATTTAAATTTGAATCCAACCAAAGTTTCTGAGAGCCGTGAATACAAATCTCGGGTCTGTAACAAACAAAACTCATAATGACTCATTATTTGGTGTTTTACACTTTCTATTCATTCATTTATCTATTTATTTTAATTTAATTTACCAGATTGATTATTTCCTCCTACTGTTGCTTTTGACCTTCTACATCTACTGTATGGTTCACGGAGTGCAGGGGCACCTCATGGACACCAGGGGGAGTCTCAAGACTCCAGTATTTCATAATGGTGATACTGAATAAATGATAGAGTTCATAGATAAAACACTTTGTCGTCTGTTACTGCAGAGAGCGAGTTGCTTAGTTCCAACACATATAAAAGGTCACATTTGAGTATGTGGAAAAGTGCGACTGTAACTTCGACTGGTTGGCAGGAGCTTCGACATTGCGGTGTAAAAGATTTACCACAATTCCATGATGTAATTCTAACAAACATCCACTGTGAATCTGGTTTACAGGAATGTCCACTTTAATGTATAAATCCGTTTTTCACAATTTCTGTGGTGATTTGTCCGGAAGGTGAGCTGTTTGTGTACAACGAACCCAAAGACTCTCCAAAACCGTTAAAAGAAACGTGAGCCACTATGTTTCATTTAATAAGGGACTTTACTCATTCATATGTACAGAAAACAAACGTTTATTTATTTTTTCTCTCAGCTCAAAACCTGAGCCAAATAAAGAAAGGCAGCATGATCCTGTCAGACATGATGACCTGCCGTCCTGATGTGCGACAACACCTGCAGCTGATGAGCTTCCAGCCTGCAGATGAAACCAACAGACCTGTCAACTTAAAGGGTAACGCCAACAATTTTTAAAGCCGGGTCTTGAAAGGGGAAGATGAATGTGTAGAATAAAAAAGTAGGTACCTCTGAGTCTCCTGTCTGCTATACCTGGTGCCTACATTACCCAGAATGCATCTTAGCCGCTTCACGACATCACTGAAGGCATTTTATTTTACAAAAGGCTCGATGCTACTTTTTCACACATGCAGTATCACTCCCCAAGACTTGTAAACACACTTTGAAGGGGACAAATTGGTGGAGTTACCCTTTACAAGAGACATATTCAATTAACCATCAGCCATTTTGTGTCCTTGCCAAAAGTGCATTCACTTTATCCGGGGATGCAGAATTACAGCAGTAAAAGCACCAATATGTTGAAAGAGTGAATATCTCTCTCCTCTTCATTCTTTTGTATGATTCATGTTTTCTTCTTACTACTCGATTACATCAGTTTTACACGTAAAAAAACGGGGTGAGGAAAGTGCAACAACACCAATATTTGAACCCACACATCATGAACAGCTGCAGCACAATGTTTTTCTAAAAAGCACCTGTTTAAGATTTAAAAAGTTTAAAATCCCTTGTACACTTTCCTACCAACAACAACTTTACACACACATTACATATCGCAGTGTTCGCTCTGCAGGTCCGTTGCGTTCTCACTTGTTGGCTCTTTGGAGTGCGTGGATGTTCCTCTTTGCAAACACTTCGCCGTCATCCTGTGTTGAGTGCTGCGCCGTCAGCATCAGCCAACTCGTATGTTTTCCTTGTTGTTTACACACTGAGGGAGGACCGATCCAGGAGAACTGTCAGTATTAATTTGATCTGTAAACATCTCTTTGGTGCGGTGCAGACGGTGCAGACGGTGCAGACGGTGCAGACGGTACAGACGGCGCCCCCGAGCCCATGTTTTATGTTCCTTTCATCCAGTGGTTTTTTTTCTCTTTTGTTTATCTATTCATTCTCCTTGGACTCGCCTGTTTCATCTTCATGTCCCTCTGATTATCTGCCTGACTGATCACGTGTCAGTAATATCTGTTGAGGCTCTGAGTGACTGTACTGATGTCTGGCTGTCCGTTCATCCAGATCTCTCGGAGGATCCTTTCGCGCTCTTCTAGCCGCTGGGCCCGGTCCAGCTCTGATGATGCAGACAACAAAACACACACACACACACACAAGCACAAAGAAGGGTTACAGTGCGACCACACGCTGTCCATGCATGTAACCATCAAACTTCTATTGAGTAGACTTTCTGTTTCAAAGCATGAGCCAACTGCAGTGTGTATAGTGTGCGTATATGAACGTCCACTGACACATTATTAGGCATGGAAATGAAAAATTGATGCCTCTGATTTCGACACCGAGCTGTCCAAATATTTTAAAACTATCCAGTCGGCAGGATAAAGTCCCGGCAGTTAACATTTCAGCAAACCATGGATACTTTCACGTTTCCACTTGGCAAAGACTACGTACCTTATTGACATTTCTCCCAAACGTGGCACATTATGTTCACCTTACATGATTATTAACAGACTTTAAAATCGGGGAAGTGGAGAGGAGTTACAGGCGAGAAGGCTTTATTTCAATATTTGTAATCGTGAAACCACTGGATACTTTTAAGGAGACATCAGTCGTCTTGTTTGTGGTGACTAAAACATTTTTAATGTCATTTTAATCATGATCTTTTCCTGAACCTAGCCAAGTGTTTTTTGCACCTAAACCTCACCAGACCACAAGCACTGTGTTGTCATGAGAAAAACATTGAAAATTTAACAAAGAGAACAGTAAAGTTTCATCATATCCTTGGTTTTCAGAAACGCTGACTGCTAAAATGTATCCTGCTGATTGGGTTGTTCAAACTACTCTCCAAAAGAACAGATTCAAATAACTGTGTGAAACATTTTTTTACAAAGATTTAAAACTAAAATCTTGTATTTTACTCACATATTGTAGTTTTTAACTGCTCTGCAATGTTCAGCTCAGATTGTCTCCTGCTCTCTGATCCATTTGGACTGAATGGACTACAACTCATCACCTGAGGAGATAACTAACTATCTCTAAAATATTTGTTGTCCAAACAGTAAAGCTGGACACAGTTTGCAAACGGCCAATGGTGGAAGACATATTAAAATATTTATTTATGTTGATGAAGCATAAAAAAGTCATCACATTAACATGTCATTCGTCAGCTGACCCCTGGGCTCTGACAGTGTTATATAGTTAGGTTTTTATTATTGATGCATTACTGTGTGAGCTCTATTCTGATGTTTGGCTAAAATATTGTTTTTAATAAGCAGCCAAATGTGTACATGTACTAATAAGTAAAATGTTTTCCGAAAAAGTGTGGAGAAGATTAACTGGTGGCTGTTTTAATGTTTGGCTCTTATGATTTTAATGTGAGTCACGTGTCATCGCATGTGTGTGACAGATACCCTCAGCCGATGTAAACATGGTGGCGTTCAGCAGAGCTCTCTCGAAGCGCCTGCGTCTCCGTGCCGACAGGTCAGACGTGTCATCCCACTCCTCTGATTCGCTGTCAACAGCAGGCCCGGTCCCTCCCGAGGTAACAACAGCAGTGCTGTCTGGATTACTGTCAATGGGCTGATGGACGGGACAGCCGTGATGGCGACGGTGGTGATGCCTGTTCCTGTGGCGGTGGTGAGGGTGAGCGTGTTTACTGTTGCCGTAGCGGCAGTCTGCTCGACAGTGTATCTGGAAGACGATGGCGCAGAGTGTGACAAGAAGGCCGACGGAGACGCCGCCCAGAAACACCAACGCTGTCCTCTCGGGCTGGTCTGAGAGGAAGAGAGGAAGACGAGAAAAATAATGCAAAGATTTTAGTGAATAAAAATGGTGGCATACTTAAAGGTTCTATAAAACACTCACTGCCTCTAGATGTCGCACTGGAGCACCAGCGTCAAAGACCGAAACCATCAGGCACACCTCCAAACCAGACACAGCCTTGATCTCACCGTCCTCCAAGCAAACAGACTCAACTGACAATATAGCATTACTAAATATTAAATAGTACATTTTCCCTCGCAGGTCATCACATATCCCATTTAATCTGAGCGTTGTCAGTGTCCTCTTTTTGCAACTTGACGTTGTCAGTTATGAATTTGTTTTTCACTGTATGAGAAAGTGGACGTTGGAAAACTGTATGTTTTTTAGCTTTTGGGAATTTCCAGAGGTGGCAAACATGCTGGATGCCGAGACCTCAACTTCATGCAAATAAGGAGTGGGTAAGGTGTCACAATGTCTCTAGCAAAACAACAATCCCACACCTTGCGGTGTTGAAAATCACATGTTTTTATAATTGCCTGGTGCTCCTGGCACGGCTGCTTACACGGCCAATTAATAGGAAGTGTGGGAATGACTGATCCTGCGAGCCGTTTTCCCACTATACCTACATTAGTTAAGCATTGATGATACAAAGCCAATTTTTGGACCTGCTGACTGACCTAAATCCAATTAATATAAGCATTAGCTTGTTAGATATCCTGCTAATCCTAGCTATCTATAACACAAAGTAAAACTGTGTCTTAATTCATTGCGAATGCCTTCAGCTGTGAACTGCACTCTGACGTCTTTACCTAACAAATGCAGGGAGGGACTCACAAGCACTAACATGTATTTACATCCCAAAACAATGAACAGAGAAGCTCAGCCTACAGCAAACACTCACTCAGAGGGAGTCTGATGTCATTCTCTGCTCAGGATGTAATTACTCCACTACATCTTTACTCAGCAGTTACTTACATGCTCCTTTATTAATGTTCAAAATGTCTTATGTTGAACCTTTTGACCCTCGACTGCTGCTCCGTCTTCTTCTCCTCGTCTCCTTGACCTTACAGAGTATAATACTGAACATACTCATACACATGACCATTTCTCTAATTGGACCTACCTGCAATGAAGGTGTAAGCTGCCAGTAAGTTGCTAAGCAGGGCCATCTCCTGGGAGACCACCGCTGCCTCCATATTTGGGCTTCCTGTCGTTGGCGCACTCATGATTTCACAGCTTGTCGTATTCCCCCTGCAGAGGTCAGCGGCGCTTCATGTCTCCCCTCAACTGTAGGTGTGAAGGGTGGAGGAGAGAAGTGATGGAGGGTCAGAAACAGGGAAAAAGAAGGGAGAGGGAGGGGAGGGTGAAAAGGAAGCAGAGCAAAAAAGAGCAGATAAGAAGGAGAATGGAGAAAAAACGTGGGTGACAGTTTTTATTCACAAATCATCCTTCAGGTTGAACTAATATGCAAACATGCAGGGAATCTAAAAACAGGTCAGCTTGAGCCTCCTTCCGCCTGTGACCTCTAAACAAAAACATGTTTCTCTGGTCCGACACACAGTCCATGTTGTTCTTGTGAACCAAACCTGCTCATAAAAACGATCCAGACAGGCTCTTTGCTGCAGTGCTGTAATCTATCAATCATTCCTATTTATCCACAACTAAAACATCTCTTCTTTGACAACAAGACGAGTTAATTATCGAGTACTGGAGTCTTTGATGACTAACCCCTCAATCTATGCATCACTTCTCACTTTCCCCCCACGTTACAAACATGCCTGAGCTGTGAGCCTGCAGGGTTTGGACCAGGAGACAACTCTGAGGCATTCATACCGCAGACAACCTGATTTCTTCCCCTCAGTCACATGCCAATATTTGAAGTTAAGATCACACAGACACATGGAGTAATTTAGTAACATATTCACATGCGAACTTACTTTAATGAAGTCGAGTATGAAACACTCTGAGGTTTTGTAGTATCAATACAAGTAAGTTAAAAAGATCAACTTGACAAAGGTGTTTGAAAATACAGAGAAATCAAAAGGAGATATCAAAAATGAGCTGTGAACAGCTTTTCCTAAAGAAGTGAGGTAAACGGGGACTTGTTTTTTCCCAGATGGAAAAACAAAAAAAGGCTCCATACAGCCCAGAAGCACCAAGTTTAAGTCTAATTCTTCACTCTCGCTGTTGTGCTAATAGTGTTGGCGCTGACCCTGCCAGAAATGGGTGCGCGAGTAATAAAGTAACGTGTTTTCAAATCAATTTGGGATCTCGGGGCTGCCAAAGACTTGAATTATGCTGACTTCATGGAGACATTTTTGATTTTTCTTTTGGCTTTTGTTGGGTTCATTGCTGTGAAGCTCCAGAAAAATGTTCTGCAACGTCACCCGACTTTCCATCAGCATGGAGGTGACCAGATAACACCTTAATGTCCATTTTTGGATGAACTTTTTCTTTAAGGGATTTGGAAAGACTTTATCTTTGGTAGCTGAGAACAACAACCTGTTGGTATAGCATGTTTAGAGACCTCCTCTGGACTCTGCACACACTCTGTGCGCTAAAGACAAATATACACATAGTTTGTCACATCGAATCATTTTTTCACTTTATAGTTTTTGCAGGATTTAAAAGAAGGTCAGACTCTACACTGCCAGTAGGACTACCCAAACAGGGACTCTTGTTTGTTTAATTTAATGCATTAAATGCAAAGAGTCCATCTCTGGGGACTCTAACTCAACCACTAGGTGGCAACAAACAGCCGCCAGCCAACTTAACTCTTTACAGGCTCAGACCCTCCTGGTGGACACACACACACACACACACACACACAAACACACACACACAAAACCACATATACACACAGAGTCACACTGCAGATGTGAAGCAGTGTCATGGACCTGGAGTCGAAAAAGCCAAAACAGGCAGTGCTGTTTCAGAGCTTTAGAGTTTCTCCTTGCTGCTCTTTCTCACTCTGACAGGTCTTAATGCTCTCGAACTGTAAACGTCTGTTTTTGGCTCAAAAAAAGGGGGGGGGGGGGGAATCACATTAAACAAACAAATCATCCAAAAATGAAAATGCAGTGAATACTTCAATTCACCCTCTCATGCCGATGGAAAGTCGAGTGAAGTCTTGTAGTCTCTCTTGTAGTCTGGTTTCTGGTGCGAAATCGCAATCGTGGTTTGCAGTATTCGTGTAAACAGCTGAAATGGATGGGACGAGTTTTGTAATGTAGAACAACAATGGAGAAAACACACAATGTCTTCACACAGCTTGTCATGCCGTCAAGCTCGTGCTTACACTTTCAGCCGAGCAGCTACGATTTGGGCTTTGAAAAGAGTGGAAATAACATTCCTAATAAATCAGCTTGAGATCTTTGGATTTCTGTAGACTTGGATTACACCGGATGGTCTGTATCGAGCCATTTTATTTTTTATTTTTTGTTTTGTTTTCAATTGTTTTAATACATTTTAAAACAAGTCCCAGTCTGCTTCAGGTGTTTAGGAGAATGCTACCACGCTGTTTTGCTGTGAAGCTCCAGGAATGTTTTGTGGACTACAATTTTTGGGTGAATCCCTCCTTTAAATAATTATTTTGCTTGTTTAACTCCAGCATGTTGATTTTAAATGAAGTAGTCTTTGTTTATAGATCCTTTCAGGATAAACAGTGTAATGTTCTAACAAAGCTACAATCTGTATGGTTTATGAGATGTGAACACACTAAAGATGACGCTCCGAAGACGGTGTTTACATCCTTTATTAATCTGCGGAGAAAAAAAAATCTATTTCTAAGGACACAACTAAGCCTTTAAATAGCAGGAAATATATTTTTAGCCATACTGTCAAGTTCTCATTCGGCTTTATTGAACTGAAAATGCGACAAAATTAATCATTCGCCGTGGGTGTAGACGTGTGTTATGATTTTGTTTCAGCACCCAGGTTAAATGTAGAGTAGACAAATAGCTTTATACTGTATTGTGTCTAGACATGTAGCCCCACTCCCAGACTGGAACTCCCCCATACACCCTCAGGATTATACCTTTAGTGCGCGTGTTACTTATTGATGGTTCTGACTACTAAATGTAGAGCACCTTCAGCTCCACAGGTCCAGACTGTCTGATTGTAGCGAGAGATGTCAGAAGGGAAATGGATTTTAACAGAGCTGAAGAACTGGAGAGGATCCAGGAAGATCCTTCATCCTCTGAAAGGAGAGGAGGTTCGGGACAGAAACAAGATGAGCAAAGAAGGAGAGGAGACTCTGCCGTGTCTACTGTGCTGCTTTAACTTTTTCTAACTTGATCTGATTAGATTTAGGGCTCCTCAGTCTTTTGGAGACTCTTCTCTTTTATCTTATAGAACGCCTCCCTGAGCGTTTCTCTGTCCTCCAGCTTACAAGAGTTTAAATATACAAACACACCATGTTGTTGAGGAGTTTGGCTCGATACTAATAGGTGATCGTAAAGAAAATGAATCAGTGGTTCAAGACCTCGCCACACAATGAACCACGACACGATGATTAAAATGCATAAAAGTTCACCCAGATATGAAAATGTAATCATTATCTCCTATGCTGACTGAAAGTTGGGAGAAGTTTTGTCGTCTACAAAATATTTCTGGAGCTTCACAGCAAAACAAAGTTGCAGCATTCTCCTAAACAACTGAAGTGGACGGGGGGAAAAAAATACAAAATTCTCCATGAAGCTCATCCGGCAGAATCCAAGTCTCCAGATACTCAGAGATCCCAAATGAAGTTGAATGAAGACATTATTTGCATCCTTTTTAAGATTAAATCTTCATTGTGGCTGCTCAGTGTGTTGTGCACAAGCTCGACGCTGCACCGAGGGTGTAAATAACACTTTTTCAAATCAATTTGGGATCTTGTGGCTTGCAGAAACTTATATTGGACGAGCTGTACGTTTAATGTTTACGTTCGGTCGATGTATTACATTTTAGCAGAATGTGGCGATGCTGTTTTGCTGTAGTGCTCCAGAAATGTTTTGCGGACCACTAAATGTTGAATAGATTATGATTATTATGATTTTCATTTTTGAGTGAACTGTTCTTTTAATCAAAAAAACTACACTAAGGACACATTTCTGCTACATTAAACAAGGTCATCCCTCATATATTTGCTATATTTGTTGGTTATTAGGTAGTTTTACCTCTTTTATATCTCTAAAAAGCAGAGGGCCGCTCACAGCTTATAGAAATACACTCTAAACCTTGACAACGTGTGAGAAGCTGATTTTGCTTTGTTTTATTTGTCTCAATCCAGAAAGGTTGGCAATAAACTCGTCTCAGCCAGTTCACCAATTTAAACACTCCCTTTTCTTATGCAAATGAGCTGCTATTGCTCAACAGGCAGACAGAGCGAGAGTGTTTATATTATCATCACTTATTGAATTAACTCAAGCATCAGTCCCCATCAAGCATTCTTAAAGACAAATGAAAATCTGTGCCCTAAATGACTTTAATGCACTTTGTCTGCAAAATTATAACATCTGAGTTCAGCGATATCTGCACATGTGAGTGGCATCTCAAATCTGCTAGCCGTGCTCGAAGCGTGACGCTATAATTACACCGAAAAATTTGCGAAGCCCCTCGGCGAGACTTGTGTTACTGACATTCCTCACTAACGCTTCGTGACGTTCCCCTCCAAAACTTTTGAATCCCTTCCTCCGAATAAAATTACGCTGTGCAGATGTGAGTGTTAATCCTGTGAGTGGAGTGTGGGTCAAAAGGGCAACAGACGTTGATTTTATTTCTCTTTTTGTAGATCTTTTTAATTTCATAAATGTGGTCGTGATTTCCCCAGCTGACAGCTGTGAACACATCTCATTACGCATGAATGTATTTTCAGTGACGGCTTATGAGCTTTCTGCCACATTAGACTCTTTATTAACGATTGCAAACGGGCCTAATTACCTCATGAAGACACGGCAGACTTCGTGACAAACAACTGTGGATGTATTGTTCTGTGAAAACACGATCTGAAGGGCTTAAAAGACTAAAACTGAAGCATGAAGGAGCCAAAACCTGCAGTTTGCACTTTCCGTGCTGTGCAGCTGTGAAGACATGGCAGAAGTTTAAAACCCGAATGGATAAAAAATGGATGATGCTTTCAGAGACGATCAAACTGGCCTAATTTCTGCGGATGTTTTCTGTGAAACAGAAGGTGCAGCACTCTAACTCTCACCTGTTAGTACAACCTGAGATCATACAGTCGAACAAATCTGCATTTAGCCTGTCACGGTTCTAAAAAAAAAAGCACGCGCTCGCTGAATACAAATCTTTTCCTCGTCCTCTCGTGCCCCTCGGCATAAAAACTCACCTCAGGCCTTTAATTATGTTGCAAACTTACAACACAGTCAGAAAGCAATGCATCAGCACAGGCAAGTGCGAGAGCAAACAAACAACAGATAGCATGACATCTCAACACAACCGAGCACAACACAACCTCCGAGCTATTTCTAAATCCACTGACTGTCAGGGTCATTTTGTGATGCTGTGTGTAAATCCTGCAGGACATGGCTGCCCTTCTCCCTCCACTCTCCCCCCACTTTACTCTTCTCTTTCTGTCCGTTGGATGTGACAATTTGGGTGACAGCAAAAAGCATGATGTCGCAAATAATTCACAGTTCAGTAAATTAAGCATCGATTCAGCGCCTCATGCAGCGATGTTCATGAATCATGCTCCTTTCTCGTTTCACGACTGCAATCACGTAACATCTACAAGACAAGTACAAGCAGAGACCACGTGGAACAAAGAGGCTGAGACAGATTTCCATCAGTGTCACAACAGGTAAGAGGAGAGAATAATCCCGCCTCTGTTTACTATCCGGCAGCTGAACATCAGTTATGTAATGACATTAGCATGAGACAGTTGGCCTGCAGTCAGCTCATTACAGCCCGTTGCACTGTGTCCAACAGTCTAGACAACAAGAAACGTTACACTGATGATATGACAACTGTAGATCTATCTATCTATCTATCTATCTATCTATCTATCTATCTATCTATCTATGAATGAAGACAAAGAGAAGAAAAGGACAGCAGCAACTAAGGTCAAAAATAGCTACAGTGACAAAGCTCACAAATAACAATCTGCACAAAGACCAACAATAAAACGATCATTTGCCAGTTTACATTGTTACGTGACGAACACGTTAAAACAGAATAGCCCGGCTAATAACGGCCCTTTAAAACAAATGAAGTTGACAATTATTGCGCTTTGGTTTTGGCACGGCTTTAACAAACAGGGTGCATTCATTTGTCAGTTTATTAGGCTCGACTAGCTAAAACTAATGATGTCTGATATGCAGTCATGCAATAAATCCCCCTTCATAAAGGTTATGATGTTTAGTTTGTGTTGGAACAATTACAGTGATGAATCAATTTGATGGTTATTTATAGGCTGTTGTTTGTGGTTTGTGGACTCAGAATTAGTTAGTTTCTAGTCTTCATACCAAGCTAAGCTTTGCTTCATGTTTACCGTACTAAATAGCTGCTGGTTATCGTTTTAGTTTTAGCTCGGTGTACCTAATAAACTGGCACCTGTGTGAACACGTTAATTAGTGAGCGTGTCACCTCCTGTCAAGCTAGTTGTTTCCAACTGCTTCCTGTCTTTATGCTAAGCTAAGCTAACCCACTAGTAGTTGTTGCTTTGTTTTGCTGTAAAATATTAAGTTGTTGTGTTAAACAGCATTAGTTTTAGCCAGGTGTTCCCTAAAACTGTATGAGATGTTGATAAGTGAGGTTATGGTAGGTATAAAATAATTTTTTGGGCCAAAGTAAATGTGTTTCGAAATATGTTTTAAACTCAACAAAACATATTGGGATCACTTTACCTTGCACGTTGTCATGTCCTTAGTGAGGATATTATCTCAGTAATGGAAATTCACCGCAATCAACTAAGCCTGAGGGTTTTTGTCATGTTTTTCTATAAAGTCTCTGATCGTGCTAACGCTAATTGTAGGTGGATTTTGTTGGTCAGGCTAACTGTTTCCAGTCTTTATGCTAAGCTAACTGAATTAGCTGCTGGCTGTCTACTGTACAATCATGAAAATGGTATCAATCCTCTCGTCTGACTCTCAGAAAGAAAGCAAACAAGGGCATATTTCCACAAACTTGAATTGAAACACGTTTTAAACTACATGAACTGCACTAACCCTACAAGTCTACAGAAAATAATGAAATGGGACGTGCACACAGCTGCTTGACCAAAGCCTACAGATTTAACATGTCAGCAGGAAGTGCAAGATACTGTTCCTTCCCCCCTTTTTTTTCATAGAAACTGATCTTCCTCCCACTTTTCTGCTCCGGGTCTGTGCAGTCTGGCCAAAAATTCTTAAATGCCACAATTGCTCTTTGTCCTTCTCTGTGTGGTTAAGAGGTCTATGTGGCTCCTACGCCTGTTACAGCTTAGCTCACACATGCACACACATGCCGGAGATACACTGTCGCACTTCTCACACTTCATCCACACACACTCATGACGCCTCATAAGCGTATTTCTCCCTGTCTGTGATCCTAATGCAATGTGACACTACTGGCCTTTCCCCTCAGCTGCTTCACCGTTACTATCTGACATGACCTGCAGACAGACCGGAGAGGGGGAGGCAGAGAAACACAGACTTATAAAAAATAAAATAAGAGACAGAACCAGAGCAAGAGAAGGTGAAGATAGTTGAGAGGGAGAAAATAAAGGAAGCACTTGAGCATCTTTAACATCATCACTGACTATGTGCGTTTCTCACCACATGAACATGCAAACACACCGTTTATACTTACATTAATGCCAAGATCCCATCTGGAGTGTGTTTACTCCTCTCCTCTCCTCTCTTCCTGTCATTCCTCCTCTCCTCCTCTCTCTCCTCCTCTCTGCTCTGGTCCTCTCCTCTCTCCGCTCTGTCCTCCTCTCCTCTCTGCTCTCTCCTCCCCCTTTTCCTCTCCTCTCCTCTTCTATTATCTCGTCCCTGCTCTTTGCCTTCCCCTCAAAAAGAAAAAAAAAAAAACTCACAGTATAATTATATGTGTAAATCTTCCAGTTGTCAGACGAGCCTGTGCTCTCCTCTTCACTTTCTTAGACGCAAATTAAAAAATTCAGTCATTCTCGCCTTCAGTCCTCCTTCAGTCCTGCCTTCTGGAGGAGCAGCAGGAGGGTTGTTGCTCGGACTGTTTCACACAGCGCAGCTCTCTGATATTCCATTTTTTTTTTGTTTTTTTTTCAGGTTATTTTTCAGACAGAGAGGCAGAGGTCAGGTCTTCAGGGCAGAAACGTGACATAAAAGCCACAGACAGGTCGGCCAAATCTCTCTCTGCCAAATGTCTGCTCCTCTTCCTCTCTCAGGCTCTCACTCACACTTTAACAAGAGCAGACACACACAGTCACACACACGCACGTAGTTGTAAACGCAGATTCGCTGCCTCTGCCTGCACGGCTCCTCTCTCTCTCTCTCTGTCTCTTTCTTTCAGCAGGGGGAGAGAGAACAGAGCGAAGGGAGGAGAGAGGGAGGGACGGAGCAACAGAAAGGCAAACTGAGTGCCTCACGGTTCACATGGGAAAATGTTTTTCACGTGTAAAGCTGGAAAATAAAAAAGGTTATGTAAATTCACCACGTTAAATGATATTTTCAGCGATGTTTCACACGGAACAGAAGCTCATCAGGGGGGCGCTTAAAACCTGTGGCTACCCAAACTGGACCTTTGTCAAAACCTCTAAAGATCCAGAGCGGACAGAGAGGAAAACATCGTCATTCCTTGTGTCGTGGGAATATCTGAGAAGCTCAAACCGACCAACACGAGGCAGAAACTGGGGAGACAAAACAACCTCTCCATAAACAAATGGCACAACACAGGAGGGCCAGCTCCTCCTCAAGACTCTGCTGGCCACTGACATCCGAAGGAGAGAAATCATTCCTTTGAGGACAGCAATGCAAACACCTTGACCAGAGAAGACAGATTGTTTCAAAGAGGAGTGAAAGAATCCATCTATGTCAAACTGGAACGACCGTGTTTGAACAGAGGAGGTGGCCTAAGACATCACTTATCACCCACCTACAGTGCAGCACTGAGTTCTCTCCCCGGACATCTTAACAACCATTCACACCTGGGCTCACCTAGCCTTAGCAACCAACATGAAGGCCCGTAAATTCAACGACTCTGAAACTAAGAGCTCACATGTGTCCTTAACGACTCTGTAAGGACACTCCCACACAGAGTTAAAAAGCCTGCAACTCTCCTCCAGGTAGTCAGAACTGGAGAAGCCTCTTGGACGAGAGGTGGAGCGTCTTCATGAAACCGAAACAAGTCCAGTTGCCAACGATACAGCACCTAGAATTACCATCGACTCGAGGACTGAGAACCTTCATCAACATACTTTCACTTGAGATGTTTTTGACATTTTACACATGAAATGTCTGAAAATCACAGTTCCCTATGTGAGTTAACACATATGAAATAGTTCTCAACATCTGATCAACATGTAGAAGTAAAATGATCAAGTGTATTGGGTAGCACTTTTTTTAAAACCAGAGTTCTAAAGTGCTTTACACACAACAAATATCAGAAACAAAAGGGTTCAAATCAGAATGGAAACCAGTGAAACCTACAGACACTCTCAGAAATACCGATTCCAAAAGGGTTCTTCCAGAGGGGCTGATGTTTCACCTATCTCTGTAGAGCCTCTGTACAAGGTTCCTGGTCGGACCCTTCACAGATGGTTTTCAGTGCCACCCTTAATTTGGGGTTTACAGTAGAACCCTCTAAAAGGGTGAAAGGTCAAATCGTTATAAAAGTTTCTACTAAGAACCAGTTAAAACTTTTATCTCTAAAAGCGTATGATAAAATTCTACAATTTGCAGTTTCTATAAATATTTGTATGCAGAGACAGTGAGCTAAGTATCGTCCCGAGATTAGAGGAATTCACCTGCATGTCCACACACAGACGGATGATCACACACCTGCTGCTGTTGTCTGTGCGTCGACTGTATATGTGTGTGTGTGTGTGTGTGTGTGTGTGTGTGTGTGTGTGTGTGTGTGTGTGTTGCTCTCTCTGTGCGCTTGACTGAATTTTAATGGAAGTATGAGTTTGATGTTTCTGAGCCAGATCACCAGATTTCTAAAAATAACTTCATATAAGTTAACGTTTATGAAATTTTGATCAGCCTACCTGTCATCTCGCTCGGTTATTTTTGCGCTGATGTTACGCAACAGGAAAAGTCTGAGGGACCTTTCTGCTCCAGGTCAGCGGCTGACAGAGTTCCAGGACAACAGCTCTCAACAGAAAAAAAAACACAGTGTAAAGGTGTTCTTACAACTGCCTGAACTTTGCTTTTAGGTAGAATATCTTGCTGCTCTTAGTCCTGTTAGCTTGAGTGCAACTGGGGGAACTAACTGGGTTTTGCTTTTTCAGTCAGGTTCAGTTTGTCAAGGAGTTTTCACATCCAACTATCAGCAGCACGACGCCTGTGAGTACAAACGGTAAGGTTCGGATAAAATCAACGTCACGCCAGCAGCCATGTGACGCTGTGGTGCTTTGAACAAAATGCTCTGATGTGTTTGCACGCTAACACTTCTTAATAAGTGCTAAACCTGAACAAAGGCTGCAGATGATGGGAGTGTCATATCTGTCTCAGGTATTCGGGCATCACCACAGTTCATCCTGACGCAAACTCAAATGTCTGAAGCCAATCCATCCAGGAGCTATTGAGACATTTCAGCCTGGACCAAAAAGTTGGTCCGAAATCATTTTTTTAAAGTCCCCATGAAGTCAAAAAAAGTGTTTTTTACACTTACGTGTCGCCCCAAATCTCACCTATACTCCAGTATCAGGCCCAACAGTGGCAAAGAAAGACATTTTGCAGATATTTTAATGTTATTCTAGAGTTTGTAACTTCCTGGAAAATCATTTCAAGTGTTGACGACTTATCCTGCACTCGGGGGCGTATGTTCATTTTTATTTTATTAATTCATTATATGCCGCTGCCCTGGATGTATAAAAAGCACAAAAACCCACCAATAACTTTATTGGTGAAGCATAACGCACATTTTTACGCTATTTGCTGCTGCCTGTTTTTACAGGAAATGCATAACTATACTGAAGCAAATAGCAGTCGATTAGCCGTTTCATGGGGACTGTCAAAGGTAGCTACAAAACATACCTGCTAACTGCTGCTCACTATACTCTGCTGTAGCTATCTTTGGCTGTAGCAACTAGCCGCCATTAGCAAGTAGCTTGGTAAGTTGAGAAGCTATTTGGCCCTGTTAGCTGACTGGCGTCTGCCTGGACCGTAACATTGAATCATGGGGGAGACAGTTTTGGCTCAACTGGCCCCCAGTGAACACAGCTGGACCCCATACTGGGAATGAGCAAACCCCCGGGACTGACGGAGATCAGGTTGAAGACGGGATACAGTCCCGAGCCTCCAAGCAGGACTATGACTCCAGGCGTGAGAAGACATGGCAAGCCGGGACAGAAGAGGCATGAAGAGTGATGTCAGAGAGCCAGGCGTCAGCAGCTTGATACTAATAACATTTTACCAAGTCAATTTTGCTGATGATATGAACGTACGTTTACTCAAGTAAGGTTTTGACTGAAGGACTTAAAACATGTAGCGGAGTATTCATGATTTTAATTAAGTAAAGGATCTGAAAACGTCCTCCTCCACTGTTGGTCAGCGGTGTTTCACTAAATTGTGAGCACCCTGCAATCAAACACTTGCACAAATCACTAAATCAACAACTATTACCAGAATGCTCCTGTAGAGGTTATGAGTCGGTTATGAACAGATGATCCCGTATTTAATATTACTCAAAAGATCAAACTGTGATACTGGGTGTGCTTTAGTCAGTGTGAAGCCTCAGCACATTTTAACTCACTTACCGCAACGCAGTCAGTGAAGAGAGAAGATTACAGACATTACAGATATTCCCTCATGGTTGTTAAGGCCTTTATTGTGCACTGGGTGGAAGACAAAGGTAGGAAGCTGACGTGTTTCTTTATGAGATAGTTAACAGAGAGTACACGAGTAATCAGACACAGTCCCCGGGTCATCTGTAAATAGTCTTCAGAGGACGTTGAACTATTTATTTTACATTATCCATCAGTTCACTTTTCACCAGCACTGACCACATGTCAGTGGGGGCACCTTCACGCTCACTATTTGTATTAATGTTTGCGTGTAGTTTGTTCTTATGTATATATTTGCATGTTGAGTATAAATTATAATGTGTACACATGTACTATACATGATATAATATTGTATTTTTTATATTTTATGTTAATCTATCCCTGTCTACATGTTATCATTATTTTCTTACCTTTCATTTTCTTCTTCTTTTCATCTATTATCAGCTATATATTAATCTCTGGAGGGCCAATCCATTGAACACTGTATTTTCTGCTCTGTATGTGACGAATAAAGAACCTTTGAACGTTTGAACCATTTGTACTTGTGAACACAATGACTCAGGCCTTAAAATGTGTTTTAACAAAGGTATTCGTAAAATCACAGATTATTGCAGCGATGATATTCATTTTAGTTTTTAAGGCATGAGACAAAAGATTGGAAATGATCCAAAACACTCAGACGCTTCATAACAACGACGCAAAACTCCCTCCGCTTGCCAAATCAGCCTTAAGCCTTCCTGAGGCAGGCAGCCAAATCTCCCGAATTTACCAAATTACTGAGGAATCTTCTCGCTTGGTGTCCTCAGTGTCTAAAGAAATTACAGTGGAAGACTGGCAGGATATTTGTTTACAAGCCCAGACTATAAACTCTTGATTTAAATTACCTAGGCATAAATGGATAACGAGATTATACATGTACTCTGATTTTACTCCGAAGCATCAACTCTAATACATCTGATCTGTGTATCAGAGGTGGGAAACACAAGGGCAGCTGGTTTCATTGGCTCTGGGAGAGTCCAACCATGCATCTAAGAAGACAATTATATATTGTTTACATGAAGATCAACGTAAAATCTCTCTGTCAGGGAAATCTGTTAAAAGACCAAGCAAAGAGTGGGGTTGATGGATTGTTGCAGTGTCTCAAGTAGTAGTAGTAGTAAAGGGCAATTTTTTTTTAAAAAAAATAGAAGAGTTTGCTTGAGCGACCACACCTACACAGAAGACAGGAAGTGCACGACATGTCACACCATTGGCGCGGCTTGTAACGTGATCTCTATCACATCTTTGGTGGAACCCAAGCTGAATAGTTTTTGGATTAGGATGAATAAGAAGCTACACTCACACTAGAGGCTCTGAAACTTCTTACGCTCTCACAACTATGATGCTTACATGCTAATGTTGAGATAATATTAACCTTGCCCACCATCCTCGTTTAGCACGCTAACATCCGCTAAAAGTACGAAACATAAAGTTCAGCTGAGCGGCAGGAAATTCATTTTCCAGCTGTTTTTCTATAAAACCTCTTCATCGTCCTCACTTGTAAATAAAAATAAACACACATCTAAACCCTGCTCTACATACAGAATGTACAAAACACACACACACACACACACACACACACACACACACACACACACAGAGAGACACCACTCACCATCCATAATGCATCGTTTTCTGCACCTACGTCTCACTGCGATGAAATATTAAGACCGTTGACTCTGTGCAGTGTGTTCTGCGCAGAACTGTTGTCAGTCATCTCTGAAATGGCAGGGGACAGGAGTTGTGATTTTCAGGTGCTGGGTGCCTGCGTAACAGCCCGGTCTTTGCTCCACGAACATTTCATTACATTATTCATGAGTCCATCAGCAAAATAAAGGGCTAAATTCATTGTATTTAACATGCACACTCAGAGTTCTCTGCCTCATGAGTTTTCTTTGTCGAATACACCAACATTCAGTGGTGACATGTATGTGAATATGTTTACCCGAGAACAAAGAACAATGCAGACATTGTTCTGTGATTTTGTAGCAACAGATATCACTTGATATTTTTCAATTTAAAGACCTGAAGATCCTTTAAGCGGCAATAATCCATATTTTTGTGATAACTATACAACAATGTGTCAAACGCCAAAGTGAAAACAATTTGATAATGTGAAAGAGTTTGTGAACATAAAGAAAATGATCGCCTGAATCTGCAGCTTCCCTCGACAACAACTATCCTGTTTTGTTTCACTTTCACTAATCTAATAGGACTGTTTTCAGCTGCAGCAGGCAGAAAATGTCAAACAGGCAAAGTCACAAACTAGCTGGCAAATATTGAGGAGCATTCGGCAGCTGAAGAGTCGAGATTTTCCTTGACGAGATGGTGGCGACCAAACACGGAGCAAAAAGATGTCAGCTAATCAGAAACATGACTCACAATTAACGAAAACGGTAATCTGTAAGTGCCGGATGTGTCAAACAAAAGTCTCATCTCTTTGCCAACAAGTTTTCACGCATTAACTCAGTTTTTCTGCTGGCCATAATTGCAGGATCAAAAAGGTGTCACAAATCAAGCAAATCATTTTTATAAAGGCTCAGTCATTTCCTGGTAGAGACAGGTAGGTGATGTCATTTTTAGCTAACAACACAAGATAGTGCATTTGTTGGTTCGTCAGATTGAAACGCAGAAAATGAAACGACAGTAGCGATGAGAGAACATGTCAGTCAAACTGACTGACATGTTCTCTCATCGCCACTGACGAACCAACAAATGCATCTTGCAGTGCGGCTCCTCGATGTGTCAATGAATAAACTGTACTGTATCTTTCGATTCAGAGAAACATTAAAAATGTATCAATTCGTTGCTGGTTTTGGTGTTGAATGGAATTTCTTGATAATAAGAAACACATTGAATATCACAAACCTCATGCATTATATATGATTTTAAGACAATTTTAATACAATTTCCAATATCCTTTACTTCATCAAACTGAGTCACTATCTTCTGTCCAGATTTAGTTTTTGCATTAAAACTTTATGATGAGGTTTAATAAAGCAGTTAATATTAGGTCCCTCAGCTGAAACCTTAAAATTCTTACATAAAAATGAGTCAGTGACCAGAAATCTAATAATATAATATATTATTATGTAACACTAACAGAGGCCATTCAGCTGCACGATGACTGCTTTTATTTATGATACTTTCAGTTTGTTGAGTTGATGATAATTTAATAGCTTTTTGAATGGTACGGGGTATTTTTGCTCTGTTTACTGAAAATATAATATTGTTAGCTTTGCTAACTTAAAGGGACCCTGTGGTGTTTTTGGATGTTAGTAGGATGTGGAGCAGTGGTTTTACAGGTGGGTCGCCATTTTGTTTTTATAAAAATACATTTTTCAGATGCATTTTGGAGAGACACACTTCACATATATAAGTTTTGTTTGTCAAGTAAAGAATTTGAATGTTTCTCCCGCTGCTCATAATATTATTCAGGACCTAACAGAACTATTTTAATAACCCGATGAGCGATTGTTTCAGTGGCTACGTGTGGAAACCTCAGAGCATTTTTAATTTTTGTTTATTTCTGACACAGGGAAGCGACCTGTCTGACCCCGTCTTTGAGAGGCACTCTCTTGTTGATTCCCCGTCTCTCTGTAGCTGCAGGCCACTCTGCTCAGTGTAGGTTTTTGGCCAAAAACACAGACCCCTCATTACTTCTGTGCTCTTTCTTTGTTTGCGTGTATGTGGGCATACGTGTGTGTGTGAGTGTGTATGTGTGTTACATAAGACAGCTGTTCATGTGGCGGTAATCAAATCATTCCCATGACTGAGTCAAGTGGAAGTGAGGGCCTCTCAGACTCATCCTCCATGCACATGTCACTCCCTCTCTGTCTCTCTCTGTCTCCATATGTGTTTATTTTTCCCTCTGTGTCTGTTTTTTTTCTCCCTCTGCCTGTTTTATTGCACTTTTCTTTCATACTTCATCTCACTCACCACCACCACCCTTTTACCTTACCGTTTTGCTATTTCAGTCTGCTGTCTGCCTCTACACTTACTGTACATTTATTTAAAAGGAAAAAAAATCCTACTGGATGACGATTTATGAGTAATGATCTATTTTGACATGAAAATCATGAAGAATATATGAATGACATATTAAAACCAGAAAGCAAAATCAAACTTAAATTGGCAGTAAATACGAGTTTGTCTCAGTTCATCTGGTTCGTTCATTGCTAAAAGTTCCACTGGTGCACAGCCCAAGTATCAGAGCTTTATTAGTGAAATCAGCTGCCTGCAGTGACCCAGAACTGCTGAATCAAGTGGTGAGACGAAACCAAAACAGCCAAGTTTCTGGACAAAAGAAGACAAAACAACGAGCAGCACAAACTCTCTGTGAGTTAGCCGCCGTATGAGCCATTGTTTATCAGGGCCGCTCATAAGGGTGAAGAAGGGGGCCCCAGCTGTGAGGGGCAACGACAATCACATTTTAGAGTTACTCACTGTTAGTCATTTAAACAGTACAAATAAAACTTGCATTTATTGCTTTAGTAAAAAATAAAATAAAAAAATAATTAAACTGTGAGCTTTTGTGTGTCGTTTACTAACTCGCTTCAATGCACAAGTTTGTTTGTGCAGAGTTCGTTTCTCGCTCTTCAAACATGTTCGCTACATGCAGTCACACAGACATCGCAACATGAGACCTTGAGGACTTTAAATCTGTTTGCCGTTTTCATCTCTTCCAATTTCAGCTTTCCATTTAGGAGACAAAATGAAATTAAAGCAACACACAAAACGCTAAGCCTCTTCATTCAACTCAACCAGATGTTCTCTCTTTCATTTCATTCACTATATTTCTTTAACTGGTTTCATGTCTCGTAGCGGGGCTGTATTATAGCCATATCACAGGCAATCTCTTCGTTGAGAGGCACTTTCAGAAATATTGCTTTATAGTTCATTTGTCTCATGGCATCACACTTTTTCTTTTCAAACGAAACGAAAATGTGTACTTTAAGTGACTGTGATCTGTGATAAGTAAAGTGTCTCTGAAGATTATAATTAAGAGACAGAATTTCAAGTTGTGTTTAAATAAATATGTGGTCCCTGTGCGCCGACAACACAATTATTTTTAATCGAGTGTAATAGAATTATTTAGGTTCCACTTTGCGCTGCCATAACAGCTCTGGCATGTTGTCGTATGAACTCCACAAGACCTCTACAGATGTCCTGTGGCGCCTGGTTCCAAGACGCCAGCACATCCCACAGATAAACAGATCAGATTGAGATCATGAGGACGCCACCCCCAACTCTTTGTTGTGTTCCTCAAACCATTCCCAGACAGTTTTTGTGCAGTGTGACAGGGTTCCTGATACCGCTGTAAGAGGCCACTGCCATCAGGGATTACTGCTGCCATGAAGGAGTGAAGTGAGTTTTGACCCATTTGGCGCCCCGTAAACTCAGTATGGGCTCTGTGTGTTCTGACACCTTTCTATCATAGCAAGACTTTTTCAGCAATTTGTGCTACAGTAGCTCTCCAGTGAGATCAGAGGCTGGCCTTTCGCTGCTCACACACATCAGCGAGCCTCAGGCGCCCATGACCCCGTCGCCGTCGCTCACTGGTTGTCCTTCAGTTGAACCACTACACACAGGAAACACCACACCTAGACCTGCCATTCTGTTCACACTCTGCAGTCGTCCTTCTCAAAGCCACTGAGATCCTGACACATTTTTTTTTGCTTCCAACACATTAACTTTCAAGAACTGACTGTTCACCTTCTGGCAGTTAAGTCCCACCTCTTGACAGGTGCTGTTGTGACTAGATGATCAATGTCATTCACGTCACCCGGCGTTGGTTTTAATGTCGCGGCCGGTCGTGCTCATCACCACAGTCCCATTGCATTAAACCCATTACTCCCAATGTGGCACGGTGTCACAGAGGGTTGAACTCGGCTGACTCGGGCAACTCGGCTGTGTGTTGCTGAAGCGTTTCCAGAGCCACTCTGAGGTTACATAACCACTGTTGCTCCTGTGGACTTAGAGCCAGTGGAGGGTGAAGAAGGACTTAATGAGGTCTATTGGTGCGCACTGACAAGTCCACGCTGAGCTTTACTGACTCTCTGGCTGCTGGACATCAACAGAAACCATTGAAAAATATATAAAAAATTATATTTAATATGCTTTTCCTCGTTTCAGATTTGATCTTTATCTTTCATCTAAAGTTTTAGGATGTATTTACCAAACTGTGACGTTACCTAATTACATAAAGTCACATGTTTGGTGCACCGGACAAAAGAAACAGTGTGTTCTTGTAATGTAGTGAAATAAAACCCTTTGTCCTCCCCTGGGCTCTCAAACATGTCATTTCTCCTCATTGTTGGCGACTTTCACAAAGGACTGCATCATGATTACTGTGTTCCAACTCCACACAAAATAGAATAATAGAAAATAACAGCAAAGGTCTTCTTCTGCTGTAACTGTGATGGTAAGTTGTTGTAATTAAGTACAGAAAGCTGAGGCAGTGCCTTTTGCGGCGTTTTGGGGTTTTTGAAAGAAATTATATGTTAGTCAGTTGAAGATTATAAAGTCTGGCTGCTGGAGGTTTTCGCACTGATAGTTTACAGAAGTAAATGTCGCCTTTCTTCATGCAGCCAATAATTTGACAGTTTGTTCACTTTTAATGTCTTTATTTTGACTTAAGAAACCCTGATTCAGAGAGCGCCACATGGAGGCCAAAAGTGAGTACAAACAGCAGGTTACAGACTCCAGGCTGATCAGACAATGCGGGTTAGCGAGGCCATGAGCTCAGCTAGCACAGCAGCAGTCGAATGCAGAAGGCTGCGGAAAATAAAACAGTAGAACAAAAGACAAAGTTTTAACATCCCTACACAGACGAGGAGGAAGGTAGTCCAGCCTATTTGCACATTTTCCACAAATTCAAAAAATAAACATCAAGGTTGATACAGGACTTAAAATGAGAGCTCTGTTGATTGAATAAGACAAATGAACAGAACACAAGAGAACAAAAACAGCAGGCCTACCTAAACAACTAGACACCTAGTCTACTTACAGTAAAACTCAATCATCATAGATGTTATATCGCCCTTCAACACATTATCGACATTGACGTCACACACGTTCAAAACAAACCCAGTGGATACCAGCTGATTATCCAAGATGACACAGCAAGCAAAGTCGCTCCAAACCTTTGGATAGTCACACACGCATAAATTAAGAAATAAATACAACACGTTTTTTCCCTGTTAATATCTGCTCAGAGTTAGGAAAGAGAAACAGAAAGAGTAAAAAGGAAGACACCAAAAAGTCTACCGACAACATAAATTAAAAAGCTATTACACACCACGTCCTTGTAGAGTTTCCTTGGAGGATGTTTGTAACAGTCAACTTTTTCGAGGCAACACAGACGGACAATATTGCTGTCAGGGAGGCGAGGACCAGAGGATGAAGAAAAAATAAAAATCTCTCTTGCAGCGTAAAAGTGTAGAGAACCAAAAATACAAGTGAGCGAATACTGTTTATTATTGCTGACAATGTGCCAATCTGTGTTGCCTGTAAAGATTAATATCCCAAAAAAACAGCAAAAAATAAAAAGAGGAAGGCGGGAGCAGCCGACTCAGCTGGAGTAGAAAGAACTGTTCACATCAATACAGTTTTTCATACATGCGCCATTTTTTTTTGCATTTAATCTACTTGGCCTTGGCTAACTTTGCACACAAAAGAGAAAAAATAACCTAATAACTGTATCCCAAGAATCCTGTCAAGACAAACATCATCCCAAAGAACAGACAGATTTTAAAAGACTAAAAAAATTACTTGTATTAAGGCCAGAAGTTACAAGTTAACTCCAAAACTTGCAGCATAAAGAGCTCTCAGATGAAGATAACTGTATGTTACTTTATCTTAACTAAACAGTAGGTATGTTTATACTCCCAGTGCATGCACACACACACACACACACACACACACACACACACACACGATAAAGAAAACACAGACTAACCCAGAACAATGTATCCTGAGATCTACAATAGTAAACTGACTCCAGACCAGAGTTACTGACAAAAAAACATCCCATCTCTGTTGTCTTGAAAGAATTTGTGCCGCTGTGCATCATCTACTGTTTATGATGCACCCAGAGTCATTATGTTACAGATAAAACAGTCTGAGACATTCGTGATCTCCTCTTCAACACGTACATGTTGTGCAAGCTGAGAGATAATACTTGTTACCTCAACTTTAACTCATTAAATGGCCTTGTTTGACCAGACTTGGCAAAGTTTGTCTCAATCACTGAATATTTAAAAACCGCTCGTTCTGAGACACAAAGCTGACAGTCTAGTTTAGTAGCATTGCTGAGAATCTTTAGAATTACAGCTGTATTGCTTTAGTAACAGTTTTATGATTACTGGCTTCTAAAGAGTCTTTCTCCAGTTCTTTCTGTCTAAATGTTATAAATTATTACAGCAGAGGACGCGGATTCTGCTTCACAGCACACTGTGTCTCCACTGTGGCTGTGCTCCTTCCTCTTAAGTGTACAGTATATATTGTGCAGGTGCAAACAGATGCACCAGTCATGCAACACTTTCTCCCTCTCTCCCCTAAAGACTCCTATTGGTGGGTTGATGTGATGTCACTCAGGCCCTAATTCCTACTGGAAGATTCAGATGACATCAGAAGAGGTATTATTAGTGCTGGCTGATATTAAAATATTAAGGCATGATTATGGCATGTGTGAGACACATTTCCAGTGTCTTGTTGCAAGGGAGTCCATCAAAGTTTCGTTAGGCGACGGAAAGCAGCTTATTTGGTTATTCTGCATCTGGAGGAAGAGATCCTTATTTTAAATGCCTGTAGTAGACTCCATTATTTGTTGCCAAAGAGCTGCAGGTCGAGGCGGACCCACACTTCCCCTGTAGGGACCTCGTGCAGCAGGAGACGACGTGTCACCGGTCCCTTGTTTTCAAACTCCTTCTTTATGGTTGCCACGGGAACTTCTGTTCGACCCAGAAAGTCTGATGTAAGAGAAGAAATACAAAGACACATTTTAAAGGAATTATACTAAACATATACAGAGAGAGAGCGAGAAAGAATTAGAAATTAATTATTTTTGACATTTTATGGTGTAATAGTGATATAACATCACACAGACTGACACTCACACGGTTAATTTAGAAATTAATCTAAGCAGACACACAGAATATATACAGCCGCTCGTGAATGTGGGAAAACAAGCCTCAGCTCTGGCATTATCATCCGTCCTGAGTGCGTATGCCCCCACGAATTGAGGGCACATTTGAGATCCGATCACTCAGACCACATTCAGAGGTGGTCTGAGCCACATGTGACCACATTCTTTAAGAAGTGTGTATGTGAATGTGCCCTGAGCCACACCGAAGGACCGCCTACTCAAATGACGTCCTCCGTGAAAGACGAAGCAGCTACAAAAACAGGCAGAATGGATTACACGCTGTCTGACATCCATGTGGTTCACTGGAATATACATTATTAGTCATACTTTTTTGTGAATTTGGTTTTAAATGCAACACATTAAGTTGTGTCCAGCCTGTCTTCCTCTGTATCTTAAGTGTGTCTTACTTGCCAACATTTAGCAGCTGTTTGAAGCGAATCTACCATTTACACTTAATTTACATTTTAGAAATACAGTAAACAGTTTCAGATATAGTCTACTTCTTTGTTTCCTGTGGAAGAGGACCTCAGACTTCCTGAAATAATCGTTACATTTTACAAGTGTTTGAGTTAGGAGAAACTTTTTTAACTTTTTGAAAAGCTGTCTCCGACAAATTCCTATCCATTTTTGTTAATTCATCAAACGTTGCACATGATGATTTTTCTTGCTTTGTGTAAAGAACATTGTGTCCTTTTGTCCCAGTAATACACATTTATTTTCATATAGAGCAGAGAAGTGAGATTGCATCACAAGAGGACTTCTGACACTTGTAATTAGATGTTGTTACCAGGTATGAAAAGAGCTAATTTAGAGAAGAGGGTGGCGAAGACAAGGGAAGAAAGAAGCTGGTTACTGACCATCAGGTGAAAACTGGTCCCTTTCAAAAATGGTGATGCAGAGGACGTCCTGGTAAAGGTCTTTGATGTGAAACTGACAGTTGAAGTTCCACTTGGGGTTCAGCGTGTCATTGAGCGTCCTGGACGTGAAGATCTGAGCTCCCATGGTCACTTCGCAGTAGGGGTTACTCTTACCTGGAGGACGACATGAAGGCAGGTGAGCAGAGGACACAAGGGCAGGTAGAGGAAAGGAGAGGAGGGTCGAGAAAGAGATGAAGAAAATTGAAAAGAACAGGGAAAAGGAGTGAGGGGGAAAGAGAGATAAGAACAATCGGAAAATGAAGAAAGATGAAAGGTTCAGCGACTCAAAAATGAAACAGAATGAAAATTCTGCATTATGGAAGTTTAACCAGCCTAGAGGTCACAGAAAGGCCTCCGACTGAGAGTAATCTGATGAAAAAGGGATGACAGGGCATCATAATTAAATGAGGCTTCATCCTGTCTTCATTAGGTATCCATGCAGCGGTGTGTTCAGCATGACGCAGGGATTAAACATTTTGAGAACATGGTGTGTTTCTTAGTCCACTGAACTGTACGGGCATCTCGTAACCTGAGTCTATCCACACTCACCGTTGGGTTTACACGCCTTGAGTTCAGTGGCCTCCAAGATGGTGACGAGGAGTCTGCCGATTCCGCTGGCCTTCACAGACCGAGCTGCAAACACACACGCGCACACACACACACACACACAGAGCGATTAACCCAGAGATCATCACATCAGTTGCCATCGGCTGTGTGAGTGCAGCGACAAACCTTGATAGGCCTTTTCCCTTTTCTTCTTTTCTGTCTCGATGAATTCTTCAGATGCAGCCTTGATCTTCTGAACCCACGCTGTCCTGGAAAACGTAAATATAACACGGTAACTGTAAAGGCCACCAAACACACCAAAACTGTGTGTGTGTATGTGTGTCTGTGTGCGTCTGCGTATAGCTACCGTTCATTGATGTTGTCGGTCTTGAGTATGTAGACTCTATCGATGTGTGAGATGTGGAAGACGGGCTCGTCGCTGGAGGGATCTGGCAGCTTCACCAGGACTTCATTTAGCAGCACAGGCTAGGGAAAATAGACATTTTATATGATTTTAGAAAAGAAATACAAAGTACTGCCTCAAAAGAAGACATTAAAACTGAAATTGTGTTTGTGTATGTCTTACCGGCTTGTACATCTTCAGCTGTACATTATTCTTGTTGCTGAACAGTTTATCAGGCCCAGACGAGGTGAACTGTTTAGACGCGTGAGTCAAAAGCAGGAAGTCGTTGAAGAGGAAAGCCCAGAGTTCCTTGTTGCTCTTCACCTTGTTCATCTGAAAAGAAACAAGTGATATATACAGACATATTATTTATGATCAAAAATGATGAAAGAGTACAAGAATTTAAAAAGCATGTTTTCTTGACATTTTTGCTTCTGTAAATTGTCTCTGCTCCACTTTCAGCTGCTCAGTATAGATGGTGCTACTTTAGTTGACTGTTCAGCATCAGAAGACATTTAATTCACGAAACCCAAAAGTTTATATAACGATGTTATTCACAGTGGCGTATCAACGCTCTGTTGTGTTTCTGCTCAGATGAACTGGCTCACTGATCTCTACTGTGTAAGTTTTACTCTCTGTAACGTGTAACCACATCATCCCGAGATCTGACCTGCAGATGTTTCACATTTCATCTACCCTGTACTCCCCAGACTGTCTGGTCTGTTTAACATTTAACATTTTTAAATATTCATTCAGTGAAATGAAAAAAATTATATTTTTTTTCTGGAATGTGAGGAGACACCCGGGTGGTTCATGGATTCTGATTCCCACAAACACTTTGTAGTTTTACTCACCTTGCCGCTGTGGAGCAGCTTCCTTGGGCCCAAACAGTTGGTGAGAGAGTTAAAGACCAGATTCTGTGGAAAGAGAGAAACTTTAGAGGGATATTTTATATGTTCTTTACATACAAAGATTCTCACTCATCAGATACAGGGCTTCTGCAGGTTCAACAATCTAAATTTAAAACCTTTTAGGACCTTTAAAATAAAGATTTTGCTGTGTTTACTGGACTTGCAGGAGTGAGCATTGCTTTTGCAGAGTGGTTCACACTAAGGCTGTACTTTGGTGATGCTCCCAATGTGACATAATGTTGGCAGTTACAATTTATCATACTACTTTTAGGAGTGGCTGTTTTTTTATGAGGAGATGACACAGTAGCTGGGTGTGCTTCAGTATTTAGTAGTTATTGGTTCCCTGCTGGTTTGCTTTAATAGTTTTGTTAGGGCATGATCAGAACAAATTCTTCCTGTTTAAAGGGCAGACTGTAGTCTAATCAAATTTATACAAGTAACATTAAATTCATAATGCGACCTTTTGAAAAACAGCCAAAAATGGATATTTTGAACTTTTAAAGGACCAGCAGAAACCCTGAAGGTACTAGCTAATACTGATTAAATCCATAAATAATGAACTTGATTAAATGATTAGTAAGCGTAATACCTCTGCCGCGCCATCACACTGTACGTGGTTCTGAATCCATTCCAGTCTGTCGGAGTTCTCCTTTTCTCTCACGCCCTCGTTTACCTGGTAAAAACAATTTGTCAGCAGAGAAATGATATTCAACGACAAGACCCCGTCCCCACGGAATAGAACAGAAAATAACCTTGGCGTTGAGTCAGGGTAACAACTGAAGTCATAAATGAGAGGAACAAACCTGTTGACAAAGTTCTTCAGCCCTCTCCAGAGCCTCTTTCAGAGGACCTCTGTCAGCGTGGCCCTCAGCGGTGCACTCCAGGATCTACATACACACAAACACACAAAACATTATTTTAATTACACACAGTGAGGTCAGCATTTGAAGCACTTAACGAGGAGCTCAAAACACAGACGCGCTCATGAGCACGATGGCCTACGTTTTTGATGTGCAGCGGGTAGCGTGTGATCCTCTGCATGGGTTTCAGCAGGAAGCTGGACAGCGGCATGCCTTTACACCTGTAGTCTGTGGCAATTTTCTGATGGGCATAAAAGACAAAGTTTAAACACATGAACAATCTTGTTTTCAAAATTGATTGATATTGATTGATTGATTCTCTGCATTCATGAGATATACTCAGCAGCAATGTAACTGTCCCTGTGGTTTCACATTGGTTCTGGAGCACTCTCCTTCCTACCTTGAGGAAGTTCTTAAAGTCCGGCTCGTTGTCGATGCGAGTCTGGAGCAGAGCGGCTCCGTTGATCTGACAGGAGCAGAAGCGGATGTAGGGCTGCATGTGGGACAGCTCCGCCGCCAGAATGTCTCCGATCATCTGCACTGGCATGTTCTCCCCGCCCGTCTTCTTGCGAACACGTAGTGCCCTGCACACACATTGTGAGTGTCTTTAAGGAAGGTCAAATAATAAGGTAACCACTTCCTGTAAGCTTTTATTTTGTTGACTTAATCAGCTAACTCATAATATAAAGGTGTTCCACTTTTTTTTTTTTTAATCTGTCCTCTAACTTTTACGATGGTCTTTTAAAGAAAAAGGTATAACATTAAAACTGCTCGAATGTGGCTGAAGGCTGAACTTAAAACTTCTGGAAACATCAGAGCGGTTCAGTGCACAACTGGGGAATCTAAAGACAGGCAGATGTGTATTTCCCTCACAGGCACACCATTAAAATAGCTGCACTCGGATAAGATCCATACACTCATATCAGACCGACTGTCCCCACTTGATCACATTCACTCCGTGATATTTACTTGAGAAGTTTAGTGTTGCAGGCCAGCAGTTCTTTCCAGTTGACAAAGATCATGGCCATCTCTGCATCCTTCACCCGGCCCGATTCTGACATCGGCTTATGGAAAACCTACACAAACACACCAATACGGACATGAAGCCGTCAGACAGTAAATGGTCGCTTCACTGGATACTGTGTATATTCATCTTTGATTTAATCAGCAGGACACGTGTCTATCACCTCCAGCACTATCTGTAGGTCTTCCACGTATCTCTCCTCAGTCTGGATGAGCTCATGGATGTAACCCTGTCTCTTCTTCTCCTGGGGGCCCATCGAGTCCAGATTGTTCAGGTCTGCACACCCTGCAGAGGAGGAGGAGGAACACATAAGAGGAAGGTTTGTGGTGGTTGTTTTTTTGAACAGATGCATTCAACCAAAAATCAAACCACTACTTGAACCACAGCAATACTTTAGCACAGCATTCACTGCCTCCTGCTGGACGTATGGATGAAAAAACAAAACAAAAACATGATACTGCTGTTTGGGCACATAACTGACGCTTTCAGAAAGAACGAGTGAGACAACAAAGAGGGACAAGACTATGTTAGTACACACACACACGCACACACACAAACTTACCCGTTACAGGGCACCCATTAGCCCATTGTGAGGGTCCCATATTAGCTGACAGTTCCCTCATCAGCCCTTCTCTGTCCTCTCCCTCATCGTCTGGCTCATCCCAAAGGTTTAGAAAGTTAAATCTGCTCTGTAAATCCATAGCTACGACTCCGATTTGTCTCTCTATGTATTTTAGTTTGCTGCCTGCCTCCCTGTCTCTCCCGTCTCCTTCTCAGTCTCTGCTGTTATCTTCTCGTTGCTGGTATCCGACTAAAAATTCTCCAAGACCAAATCTGTTTGTACCAAAACAGGAAGGGGGATTCTTCCTTTCTTTCTCACCTTTTGACACACAAAAAGCATTTGGTTTTTCCCCTGGTTGTCAGTGACTTCTGCCACTGAAATAGGTGCAGGAAATTGGGAATATTTTCAAGATACCTGTAGAATCACAGCTCTGTTGAAGTAACCTGTACTCTGAATTAAGCCGAGTGCAGGTGACTTGTAATGGTTTAAAAGGCTGTTCATATACCGTATATCTGTCCATCTTAATCATTGTGTTGACAATACAAACACTACGTACAACACACGCATGCACACACATCGCTGAAGTGTAGACTGGTATTTCATTTCAGAACAATAAAACACTTTGTCATCTCAAATCAATCTTTATTTTTTTACGTTTTACTTCAGAATCAGAAAATATATTAAGACACATCTTCAAAAATAATTACACTATCTTCCTCAGATGTTGACATTATATATTGTGTCAAATCTGTTGTGCTCCCGGCCCCCGCTCCTGCAAGACCTCTTGAAGCAGCTTCCTGTCATTGTGGTTCACACCATGTTAGTGCAGCCTTTCACAGATCTGAGGCAGGTTTTTGATAAACCGAAACCGATAAGCTTTGAATGAAATGAAAGAAAAAAAAATAGCTCTTTAGCAGCAATTAGCTTTTTTTTTTTGCACAAAAGACAACCAAACTGTATTGTAGCATTTCGAATTCATCCCTTTGATGTCGCTGTACCTCAGTATTCATCAGACTGCGCAGCAGGACTCACAGAATCTCAAGTAAAGTTTGCATAGATTTGTTTTTTTTTTTTCCAGTTGCTGACAATAACGACTATGATGTTATGTTTTAATCACTATGAACAGACTGCACATACATAAACTTTGAGAGCAGCAGCAGCAAATCAGCATTCAGTTTAAAGGTGCAGCAGTTTGTGGCATCATCCCTGGAGGCAGAGTTTACGTCTGCCAGTGACTTTGAAACAGTTAGCCATACGGTGAAGAGTCGCTTCATGTCACTTCAAACCTTTCTTACATTCCTGATAACAGCCTACCCAATTATGGCTTTTAAAACATAGAGAAAAAACCGTAAGCTCCTGAAGCTTTTTAAATGCATAAAATCAAAGGCTCACTGCAAAATGGTTATAGTTAACAGAGTTCACATAATATGAAAGCAATAGGGAGGATTGGGATTATAAAGCTACACCTACTAAACATCTCTTTAGTAGAGACAGACAAACTGATTTATTTTTAATATGCTCTCCACTCAAGTTTATGTTCAATCCTGAACATCCTTCCTGAACGTTCAGTATTCCTGATGAAGGTAAAATTGCCACATCATGCCTTCATTTAGGCAGTTTTAAGACTGTGCAGCAGTGCTGGGTCCATTTTATCTTAAGATCTCATTGTAGGCTTGCAGGTTAAAGAACAAGGCTTAAAAAGTGACAGCAAAAGTTGCACATTGTGTCTGAATACAGACACATCTCTGAGGTGAGACAGAGAGAAATAGTGGGCTCTGTGTGAGCTTAACTCTCTAAATTGGAGAGTAAGAAGGGGAAAAAAGAAAAGGCAAAGAGGTGAAGACAAAAGATAAGGAGACATGAGGGTGACGTGGCATGAATACAATGGGGAAAACACAAAAGGGAAGAAGAGGCAAGCCACAGAGAGACCCACCATCCCTCTGCTTCAGATGTATTTTCTCATCAATCACATGATGATTCAGCATCAGTTCACATCAAAAACAAAGATGGAAGAAATCACAAAAGGCACCAAAGTCTGAAACAACTCACAGAATCAGCTTTGAGAGTCATTACAAAGTTGTTTCAGGTCCTGATTCACTCAGAGGAAACACAGGACCTTCATTTTGTCAGACATACAAATATTCATTCTCTCTCTCACACACGGACACAGACACAGTAATATTAGCTCAGTGGCAGGAGTTAGTAGACAGGGAGTCCAGACACTCTGCCCCTTCAGAGCAATGTGCAATAGTGGGTCTCTCTGAAGTCAGGAGTAGGAGAGGAAGAGGAGGTGGAGGAGGAGGAAGAGGACTTTCTACCACCCTAGAGGGAGAAAGAGACAGAAGGCGAGGAATGAAGAGACAGAGAGAGGGAAGAGCAGAGATCGGGTAGGGAAGGAGGAAGTGGGGGGAAAAAAACAGAGGAAACAGTGAAATAGTCAGTGAGAAGAGAGGATATACAGATGACGAGATGGGTGGATGGAGAAAACATCAATGGTGGCGGGTGGGGGTTGTATAGATGAGCAAAGGATCAGTATTAGTAAATGGCTTAAAGCAACATGGACGAAGAGCGTCTGTTTTAAACGTGCATATTTCCCTTCATGAATGATGTTTAAGGGATTTACTTACACTGCTGGCTGGGGTCACAGTCCGCTGTGGTCATCTTTACGTAATTGGTGGGGAAGAGACCGGTGGCCCCGTTGAGCTCTCCTTTCCACCAGTCGGGGTCGTTCTTGTCCAAAACGTTGATGAGCTGACCTTTGGAGAAGCTCATCTCGTCCCCGTTGGCGGCTGCGTAGTCGTAGATGGCGATCACCTGACAGACTGAGAGAGAAAGGAGGACCAGCACGAAAGTGAGAGTCGTCTCTTGCTCTGCATTGCTCTACATCCCCCCCATCTTCTCCTGACTTGAATAAAAGTGTGCGTGTGTTACCTGGTGGGGGTGCAGGTGTCGACTTGCCACTGCTGGAGCCCAGTATTTTGACATTAGAGGCAGGGAACCAGCCCTTCTGACGCTTCTTGCCCCGGGCCTAGAGTCAGAAAAGATAAGCACCAAAGAGTTATCTCCGCAGTTCTCCAGCTGTGCATGGGCTTCCAAGCTTGGGGATCAGGAATCATAAAATAAATCTGACACGTCGCAAGCTAATAAAAAGCAGAATATACTGTTTATTTCTCAGACATTCCTCTAATTGTTCTGCAGGATTACTGGCCTCAAGAGCCCCCTTGGGATAAAATGGTTGAAATAGTGATTAAGAAGTAATAAGTAATTAATAAATGCTTGAAAAAAATAACATCTATCTGTGACTCTCAGTCTAGTAGAGAAAATGCAAACTTGACCTGGCTGCTACAGTGATGTTGAAGGTAATAGATGAGTAGAGACAAACTGAATCAATGACCCTCTGAAGTTATCTACAGTACTAAGGACCAACTGACAATCCTCCGTGATCAGCAGTCGAACACTGACCTGCAGTTCTCCGAGCCACCAGCCAGAGGGGTTCTTGCTCAGGACGAGGATGAGCTGGTTATTTTCAAGATTCAGTTGCTCGGGGCCGGTAGAGGAGTGAGCTCTGAGCACCTGGGCGATCTCTGCGCGCACAAAAGACACAAATGCAACTTAAGATTGCAGCAAATTGCAAAACCAAGCATTAGTGTTTTTATGTGAGTCACAGAGGGTGACGGTGGTGAGCTTACCTGGCTTCTTCTTTCCAGACATGCTTGATGTCTGAAAAAATACAAAAACATCATCATTACAAACATGTAGAAGGTCAAAAAACACAGAGCCAGAACAAAAGAACAAGAAGACCTTGCAACATAATGCATTGTATGTCAGTATGTGCTGAGTGCGCTTACATCAGCCTCTTTAGGTTTGACGTAGTTGCTGGGGAAGAGGCCTGTGCGGTCGCCTATAGAGCCGTTCCACCACTCGCCCTCTCTCTTGCTCACCAAGATCGTATCTCCCTCTCTAAATGTCAGATCACCAGGCTCCGGAGACTCGTAGGTATACAGCGCCACAAATTCTGGATAGAAAAATAATTTATGAACATTAATGAGCAGTAGCTAAGGGTGCAGCTTATGCAAGGCCTGTTGCTAAGTTATGCTGACATTTACAACAAAGTCTGAATATATAGAGGAGGGTCAGGTACTCCATATGATTTGGAGGGAAATAGAAAATGTCATGTCTGCCTCTTGAACCACCTGAAAAATCATCCCAACAGTTTAACACGTGAACTGGACAAACGGCTGCGTATAAGCTGATTTTGTGTCTGATTTGCATCCTCTCCATCGACCTCTAAGGCTATGTGAGTATTGCAAAAAGTCAGTGGTAGTTGTAAAGCACTTTTAAAAAGGTTTTTGAAGCAGTTGCTTAAAAAAGAAAATATTTTTCATGTGGAAGAAGGTTATATTTAAAGTTACCTAATAAATTTGTAAGATTGAATTTGTGCTCTTGAGTATGTAGGAACTGAATGACTTCAACACAGCGCAGTTATATTTTTATAATGAATATTTCTTTGTTTCTCTGCAACAAAGGGGGGAATAGTAACAAATACTAACTGAACTACAGTACATTAGGCTGACATTTCAGAGGACACATTACTGTACCTTCAAGCTGCAGGCTGTCGCTGGACTCTGAAGTATCAGGAGGGGAGCTCTTCATGCTGCAATCACAGAAAGACCACATTACCATAAACAGAATATATTACATCCATCCATTCATTCATTTATCCCAGTGAAGTACGACCAAAACATTTTCCCCCTGCCATGCCCTCTAGATTTGTGGTTGAAATACCAGTAATCACACTATTCAAAAGTCCTGAAACAAGTTCTTATTTGGGCTCATTAATCTCATTTGTTTGGTCATCAGCCAAACTTTGTGATCAACGCAGAAGGCTGGGAAATGCGCCTGATTGACTGGAAAATCAAGAGCCTCTGTGAAAGTGTTAACACAGCAGATTTCTCATCACAGAGGGGGGAAGGAAACATGTCAGTGGCCTAAATACCTTACATACTAAAATAGTTACCACACCTTTACACTCACTGACACACAGACATTATCATGTGACTGATGCATGTTTTCACTGATTTACCTTGAGATAAAAAGCATCCACACCACCACATAATATATTGGTAAAGGAAGTGAACAGGTTTGTGCTCCAGGCTACAGAACTTAGGTTTACACAAGAAATATAATAGATATGTGACGGATCATGACTTTGCGACTGTGACGAACAAGTGGTACAAAGGTAGCGTATGTTTGGTTTTTTTTGTGTGAGGCAACGTTGCTCTACTTTAAAAATCAGTACAACTGAGTCTCCCCAGTCCCAGTACACCTTTCTTCGTCAGAGTGAAAGAGAACAAATATGTGTGCAGACTCACTCCGAACTCTCTTCTTCTCCCATCAGTGTCACATATGTCTTAGGGAACCAGCCCCGTTCACCGTTTAGCTCTCCAAGCCACCAGTTTTCCTGCTGCTCTAACACCTGGATGACATCGTCCTTATCGAAGTTCAGATGGTTGTCTGTCTTCGCTGTCCAAGAACACAGGGCCTGGGCCGACAGGTTACCCACCACCTGCTGATTAGGGCGACACGGAGAGACAAAGAACGAAAACACTGTGTTCATTCTGTGGTAATCAAAGGGTCGTAGCTGGTAGAGCAGTAAAAGGGACATTTTTATAATCTGTTACACTTTGTAAACCTCTTACCTGTCCTTGTGTCTCAGAGGGTGCAGGGTTAGCTGAGTGTGTTGGCGTGAAGGCAGACTTCGTCCCTGCTGCCTTGGCAGCCTCGAGGGCACTGGAAAGCTGTGACTGGAGTGGCACTTTAGCAGCAGCAGCAGCGGCAGTATTATTAACCATGTCTGTTGGGGCCACTCTCTCGACGTAGCTCTCTGGGAACCAGCCCATCTTCCCCTGCTTGCTTCCGTACAGCCAACCCTCTTCCCGCTCTGTTGTCTCATCGACCTGACAGGAAGAGACAACAATGTAAAAGAGTGATGAAGAGAAGAGTAAGTGGCCCGCAGTCTTTTGTCAAGCCCTTATGAAACAAGATTTTCTTACCTCGATCATATCATCTGCGTTGAAGCTGAGCTCTTCGTTGTTCCGTGCAGTGAACGGGTAGAGCGCTTTGAAGGATGTGAGAGCTGCTGACTTCCTGTGTTGTGTGGCCCTGGGCTGCCCACCTAAAGAAGCACATCAGTGTTCTTAATTTGAACTGAGCTTCAAAAAAGAGAACTTTTTCCCAAATGTTTGCCACTGCAATACACCTTGATTAGGGTACTTCAATCAGTTGTGAATGTGACTATAAACGGAGGAGTGTTTGAGAAAGCCCCTGTTTGTGTGTGTGTGTGTGTGTGTGTGTGTGTGTGTGTGTGTGTGTGTGTGTGTGTGTGTGTGTGTGTGAGAGAGAGATTTACCCTTCCTCTCCTCCAGTCCTCTCAGCAGAGCCGTCAGTTTCTCCTGGATGTCCACCTTCCCTCCTCCACTCGGCTGCTGCTGCTGCTGACGAGATGCCTCCTCCTTTCTCTTTCTCTCCTCCTCGGCTTTCCTCCTCTCCTCTTCCTCCTCTTTTCTCTTCCTCTCCTCCTCTATCCTCTTCCTGTCTGCATCACGCCTCCTCCTCTCCTCCTCCTGCTGCTGTTGAAGCTTCCTCCTGTCTTCATCCCTCTTTCTCCTTTCCTCCTCCTCTTTCTTTCTCCTCTCCTCCTCTTCCCGCTTTCTCCTCTCTTCTGAATCTCGGACAGCCGCCTCAGCCGCCCTCTGTCTCCTCCTGTCTTCCTCCTCCCTCTCTCTTCTGCGCTCCTCCTCTCTCCGCTCTTCCTCTAGCCTCTTCCTCTCCTCCTCCCTCCTGCGTCGCTCTTCCTCCTCTTTCCGTCTTCTCTCCTCTTTTCTCCTTTCCTCCTCCAGTTTTCTCCTCTCTTCCTCTAGCTGCCTCCGCTCCTCCTCCAGCTTTCTCCTCTCCTCCTCCTGTCTGCGTCTCTCCGCTTGCTTCTGCCGCTCCTCCTCCTCTCTTTTCCTCCTCTCCTCCAGCTCTCTTCTCTTTCGCTCTGCCTCCTCCCTGGCTCTGAGCTCTCGTTCAGCCTCTTCCTTGGCAGCCTGGATTAAAGCTTGTCTCTCTTTCTCCTCCTCCTCCCTCTTTTTGGCATCTCTCTCCTCCTGAAGTTTCCGAAGACGCTCCTCTTCATCCCTCCTCAGCTTCTCCTGCCACTGACGCTCTTTTTCCATCTTAATGCGCCTTGAGAGTGGAAGGAAGACATTGACGGTATTTAAAAATGTGTACATTAAAATGATTATTTCAACATAGCACTTAAATTTAAAAATAATTCTGCGTGAAAGCAAAAATACCTCTGAGCTTCCTCCTCCTCCCTTTGCCTCCTCTCTTCCTCCTGTTGTTTCCTCTCCTCTTCCTTCCTCCTCTTCTCCTCTTCCTGCTGCTTCTTCCTGACCAGTTCACGCCGTTTGTCCTCTTTGATGCTCCTTAGTTTCTCCAGTGCTGCCTGCTGTTTTCTCTGGCTCTCTCTGAGTTCCTGATACACAAATACACACAAAAACACAACTTTACTGGCAGAGTTAAAGATGTGTGATTGAACTGAAGAGTGAGTTGACTAAACAGACACAATGGGCTGATAGAAGGACTGAACACACACATCATGCACAAACTCATAGCATGCACACAGGTGCCTAAACATTGAGCAATTTTTAGAAGGGTGTGAGAGACATAAAAAAGAAAAAACAAAGAGACATGACATAAGATAAAAAGTCAAAGCCAGAGATGTTAAAACAGCACAGACACAAGATGTGATGGAGAAACATATGCAGAATAATGACCAATAACAGAGTGAAGAGGAAAGGAGAACAACAAAGAGACCTAACGTGAAAACCTTTAGTAGGTAGAAGAGGTTACGGAGGCAGGCCAGCAGACAGAAGACAGCCTGAAGCATAGAGTCCTCAGCACCCACATACTGTAAAGTTGGGGAAAAGTGACGAGAGATGGGTGAGAGGGAAGAAATAAGAAGGACGAACAGAGGAGAGAAAAGAGAAAAAGGAATCCAGCATGGGGAAAAAAGGAAAGATCGTTTCCAAAAGAAGAGAAGGGAAGAATAAAAGTTAATTATAACAAAAGGATGAAATCCGTGTCAGAGGAGTGTTTAAAGGTGAAGAAGAGAAAAGATGAATCAAGGGCCAAGCTGTAGTAGTAAGTAAAACCAAAAACAGGCATTACATACTCAATTAATGTGTTAATTTTTTAAAATGCTTTTGTTCTACCCTTTCAAATTGAAAGTCATCAAAAACACAGATGGGTTAAAGATAGAAGCTATAAAATGCTATAAAAGCTATAAAGCTATAAAATGATTAGGCACATAATATTTAAAGATGTGATCAATTAAGTTTCTGTGTGAAATGTTTATGTTTGGTTTTAAATATGTTTGACATTGTTATTCTATGTTTTCATTCTATGTAAGGTGATCTTGGGTGACTTGAAATGCGCCATCAAGTAAAATGTATAATTACTATTATTATTATTATTATTATTATTATTATTATTATTATTATTATTATTAAAACAAAAGGAAAAATAATCAAAACTACAACCAGCTCTGGATTAAAACCTCACATGAAAAGCACCGCCTTGTTCATCTTATCACAGGTGGAAGTCATTTTTATACCCTGCCTTGTACTTTAAAACTTTAAATTGAGTAATTTATCATTTTTATATGTGATGATACTTCAAAGAATGAGTCTGGCTTCTACAGATGGAGATTATTAAGCAAAAAAGCTAGTTTGAATGACCACCTGCTAATAACGTGTTAATAATGTAATGTGAGGCAGCTGAAACCAGCAGAAATGGGGAGTTGTGAATTGTCTTAGGCTTTGAAAACAAAAATGCAAGGTGCTGCTGAAAGAGAAGCCAAGGTTTTCAGCAAGATTCACTAATAATAATAAAGAATAAAATATATATATATTTTTTTTTACATTTTTAATGCAAGACGGAATGACATACGAACATTGTCCCACAAGAATAGCAAGTGAAGTGTTGACTGGTCAGACTACTACTGATCAGTCAACTGGTCTACTACTACTACTGGTCCATCTTTCTCATAGTGGATCAGGCAAAGGGAGTGTATGAAATTTAGGAAGAAAAATGATGATATCAGTTTCTACATTTTGCACACAAAATATACATAATTCAGAAGAAGATGACATGACATAAAACTTAAAAAAAACTTTAGAACTCCATGTTATACCAGGATAAAAACTGTTTCTTTATGAAAACATGTAAACTCAATTCTTACCTGCATGTCTTTGTTATA
Organism: Diplodus puntazzo; assembly: GCA_963678695.2. Classification (NCBI taxonomy): domain Eukaryota; kingdom Metazoa; phylum Chordata; class Actinopteri; order Spariformes; family Sparidae; genus Diplodus; species Diplodus puntazzo. The sequence continues at coordinate 10,544,783 of OZ023155.1, read as the reverse complement.
CTGGTCCATATCAGCCAGTTTGGCAGCAGTCTCTTTCTCTAGAGCTTCCAGCTGCTCTCGCAGTTTCATACATGTCCCCTTTTTCTCTGTGGTGCCAATCTTCAGGGCGGACATGGTTGACACTAGAAACAAAATGAAACAAAATTTGTTATGATAGGAGGTTAGTTTACAAAGTCCAAGTCTTAAGAATAACAATCTCATTAATAGGTTTCCAAAACTTGTTTTAGCATACAATTTATATTTATATTATAATAATAAGGATACTTTCATCCTTTTTACGTATTTAGTGTTTCTGATTTGCAGCTTTCAATAACTCCATATTCTGTGTTACTATACTGCTTAATGCAAAAAACTACCCATTTTGAATCAGTCTTTTAGCTAACATCTATCTAACAGTCAACTGTCCGCATCCATAATATGTTGATCCTGAGCGCTATCAGTTCATCCATCAACACTGACCAGGCATGTTATTCAGAGCCATGTTTTTGAGTTTCTCCGTCAGTCTCTTCTGCTCCGGAGTCAGCTGGGACAACTTCCTCTGGAACTCCTGACCGAGAGGAAACGCATCAGAAGCAGCAAGAAATGTGTCATTGCAGGAAAACATTTGGGATAACGTGAATGCAAACAGTCTCAAGAAAGTAACGATCAGTGATAACACAAAAACTGTTATAACCAATAAATGGCAGTGCCACCAATTTTACACATTAGGGGGTTTTATACAGAAAGTACTGCTGCTTGTGTGAAAAAGTAATATGTAGCCTTTTGTGGCTTTACAATGATAATATGATAATATGATATGATAAATTGCCTCCAGTAATGTCACTCAAAGTTGTTATCTCCAGTTTTGCTGTATCAGTTTTGATATTTTGTTTTTGAACTGTCCATGATGAATCCAAATGTGTAGACCAGTGGACTTCTTTTCTAGAGCCTGGTGCCTACAATACCCACAATGCAACTATGACATCACTGGAAGCCATTTATCAGATTACATGCAGCTTCCTCTGGAGCCACAAAAGGCTTTATGCCACCTCGTCATATATGCAGTAGTTCTCCCGAAGACCTGCAAACACACTTAACTGTGTAAATGGGTGGCGTTACCCTTTAATAACCATCATGGCTATTTGGTCATGAAAAAAAATGCTTTGAAAAACCCAGGCCGCGCGCACACACACACACACACACACACACACACACACACACACACACACACACACACACACACACACACACACACACACACACACACACACACACACACACACACACACACACACACACACACACACACACACACACACACACACCTCTAGCTGTTTCTGCAGGTTGATCATGTCCTGCTGGCGTGTCTCTATCCTTTGATTGGTCAGATCGAGCTCTGTCTTCTGAAGCTTCTTCTTGTTCTGAAAGTCACGAAGCCGGTCTGATATCTGACGGTGCTTGTTACCCTGCGGGAGAGAGACACAGACAGAGAGAAAGAATGATACTTTACAAACCCCCTTTAATGTGTCCTTGATGGATGAGACACAGCAGGACAGACAGAGGTAAACAGTGCATGACTACAGTTTTGTATGTGCATGCTGCAGCGAAATAAAGCTCTACAGTGTCTCTTCACCACTCACCACAGCCTCCAGCTCCATCTCCAGACTCCTTTTCTTCGCTTTCAATCTGATGATATCATCCTGCTCTTGCTCCTTCTTTATCTGGAGCTCTCCTCGCCGCCTCCTCTCCCATTCCTCCTTCCTCTGGCGCTCAAGCTCCCGCTGTGCAGCCTAGCATGAAACCACGCGGGACACTTAAGTAAAAAAAAAAACGACTCTCTCCTGCGACTATAAAGGAAATTCATACTTCTCCATACAGCATCTACGCTCACCTCTTTTCTCTCAATCTCTCTCTGCCGCTCTTCTTCTCTCTGCCTCTCCAGCTCCCTCTGTCGCTCCAGCCTCCTCTCCTCCTCTTTCCTCCTCCTCTCCTCGGCCTCCCGAGCCTCCTTCTCTCTCCTCTCTCGCTCCTCTCTCTCCTTCTGAGCGCGCCGCTCCTGCTCCCTCCTCTCCGCCTCCAGCAGAGCCTGTCGTCTTTTCTCCAGTTCTGCATTTCCTCGCTCGAGGTTAGCTTTGAATTTATCCTCAAACGAGTCTGAAAATGGACAAATAAAGTTTTTATGTAGTTGATGTGTGCTGACTTGGCGTTTGCAGTACATTTATAAACCTTTCATGAATGAATAAAGACCTAAAAAATGTATTTTAATCTGGTTTAGCCAAGTAGTCTTAATATAACCCCTAATTACTGATAACATATTTGAGCTTTTGTGTTTGAGAATTATGATAATAGATAGTTTAAACACAAACTTGTACAGACTTCTTTTAATAAATCTACCACAGATAAATCATGATAGACAGGATTAAGAGCCTGGAATTGATGGTAAGGTGATTAAGGGGCTGTAGAATAGCTTCAAGCTGTGAACCTGATATTAAAAACAGCTGATATATCCTTTAATTCTAGCTGCCACAACTTGCCTTGAGACTGTGTGAAAGACGATAGTGTGTACAAACCCAACACCACAGTGTGCTGCCCTGCACTACTTACAGCCACTAAACTGGGCTTGACTATCTGCAGTTTAGGCTGCTGGGAGGCGACTGTGTATGCATGTGTCAAAGCAAGATGTGTATGTTTATGCTTTCATATTATTACTAGTCCACTGCACAGACAAGATCCACACATTGATTGCACTTACTTAGTGATCTTACATTACTAGGTATCATTTCTGCATTATATCGTACAGAATATAACACAAGACAAGAACTGAACATAATGCAGCAGTTAAACGAGACTACACTCTCAGGTTTAGGGTTAGTAAAGTGAGTACTTACAGTTGGGTTTGGCTTTCTGTGGAGGTTCTATGTCCAAGTCATCGATCAGAGCTGGAGAAGGGCTGGATCCATTCATTGCAGTCCTGGAGTACAGATTTTAAATAACTTGTCTGAAAGACTTGACGTTTGAAGATTGATGCAGTCCATGTTTAAAATATTTAAATCTAAACACGAACATGTGCTGTACAGGGTAGATTGAGTCCTACGTGTCCACATACCTTTGTGAGGGTGGTACCAGCTCTGTTGGCAGCGTCAGCGGCAGTGGATGTCCACTCCTTGCCACGTCCACAAGATGCATTGCCAGAATAAACTCTTCTGCTTTCAGCTTGCCGTCCTTATCCACATCAGCTAGATTCCTGCAGGAGGGTTACAAATAGGAGGTGCAAGGTTTTTAAATGACTTTACTCTGACTCTATGACCTTTGAATGCAGTAAAACTACATACAGGATAAAAAGGTTGCTTCAGACAACTAGGACACACATTTAACATTTAGAGAACCGAGAACTACGATTACAACTTTCTGTCGATTAACTGCTTTCACTGCAGTTACGTGACTTTGAACATGCTAGTTAAGGTTAGAGACTAAACTTCTCAGTTACAGGAACAATATATTCTATGTCTTTATTTCATGAAAACAATCATTAGTTGCAGCCTGTATTGTATAAAAAAACTGTATGAAGCATTGGGATTTACAAGAAATCTTACTTCATTGTGTTCATCGAGAATAGATACTAAGATCAGGCTTTATCTGCAATCAAAGATTTCCTTAACAAACAACTGGCTTATTGTCACACAGTGCCAGTGACAGCGGAATTAGGTTCTTGATTATGGCTGCCAAACCTGACTTTGGCTCTTGAACACAACAGTGTAGCAATCAAAGGACATGTTCAGACACACACAGATACAGTACAAACACACAGATATTCCCACCAGATGGAAGCCAGCTGTGTCTGAGTCAGCATCGTGGTCGCCATGGCACCTCTCACCTGCTGACCTGGCAACAAGAGTGATAAATGTCAGACAAGCTCTACTGCACAGATGTGTGAGTGTGGTGAAGACAGGATGGGGTCGATGGGGTCAATGGGGTGTTTGTGTGTTGTGTGTGTGTGTGTGTGTGTGTGTGTGATATGTAGAATATAACATTCATTCTGTTGGTTTGCATCTTTTTGTCACACTGCTTTTGGCATAATAACAGGCAATATGGGTCAGCAAAGTGTATGGAATGGCTTCCAAGGAGTTGTCTCTACTTCTATAAAGGCTCCATTCATTCAGCAGTACGCGCTGAAATTTTGAGCGTTTTTGTTTGCTTCTCTTATTGAATCTGAAAAGTCTCTCTGAAATGTTTGCTGAAGAATTGAGGAAACATCCACAGGTATGTTAATGTATCCACAATAAGTCACGTAGAATAAAAGGTACCCCCTGCCTCATGAAGATTTATAGCGCAGTTAAAAACATTTGTTAAAAAATTAATTATGCACTTGTATCTTATTACCGCTAGCACTAAAATCATAGCACTTGTGTACCTTCGGTATCCTTGATAAAGAATAGTCTCAGGTTGAAAAGATGAGATTTTTAACCCTCATTCAATTATCTGGATATTAGAGATAATAACCCAAGGACTTTGGGAGCTGTATGCTATCTACTAAAGGATTAGACCAAGGGAAAAATATGGCAAAAGTCTTTGATGTAATTTATGTAATGTTCTGAACTGGTCATAATGTGCAAAGTCACACCGGGAGGAAATCAGGTGCAAGTCTGGCTGAAGTGTGTGCATTGTTGTTTGACTGTATCACAGCTATTTCAAGAGAACAGGTCTAGCAAGGCCTGCAGTGACAAAACGAAAAAGCAAATGCATAGTTGGCTGACTCTCTCTCTGTGTGTGTGTGTGTGTGTGTGTGTGTGTGTGTGTGTGTGTGTGTGTGTGTGTGTGTGTGTGTGCGCGCGCGTGCGTGCGTGAGTGTGTGTGTGTGAAGAAACTGCCCCATGCCTGAACACACCCACAGCCACCACTTCCTTAGAGTTAGCTAAGGCTTAACACCCGTAAAAAGAAAGAGGGAGGCAACCGTTATGAAATCATTGGTTGCTGTTGTTCATAAACATCCACGCCTGCATTCCACACATACTTTGGTTTGATTGTTTTAAAATGACCTACACACTGACCACATCCATGTACACACTCACACATATCATACCGGTGAGGTATCCAATCATCTGTTTATCCAAGCTGTTGAACTGCTGTCTGTATTTGAGTCTGGAGGCATGTGGCACAGCCCAGTCGCTGGGACCAGAAACCAGGGGGGACATCACAGAGGGGGACGAGGAAGCCGAGCTAAGAGACAAACAGCGGCAACAAAAACATGCAAGATAAACTTCTGGAAAACAAACGTGTTTTTGTGCTTCAAAACAGAGACTGACAAGATAAATGGGACACAGACTGTGCGTAAAAGGAAACTGCTCAGTGCTTCCAAATATGTGTACGTGTGATCTTCTCCGTGTGTTACCTGATAGATCCTAGATCCAGCAGCGATGAGGCCTTGTTCATGCCACCAGTGGTTAGTCCTAGCGGAGAGGAGTAGGAGGATGCAGAGAAAGGTATGCCTGACAACATAAAGCACATACACATATCCATTACACACTAAACATAAAGTGCTGGTGCTGTCTTTCCCCCCAAATTATATATTTTTTCTTTTCTTTTACAGTTTTCAGAAAGGGGAGGGGAGCTCTGTAGTGGGTCAGTGATATACTGTCAATCAGCCACAGCTGTATCCTTTTTCAAGGACACGGAGGCTATTTGTATGGATATGAGGGAGAAAGTGCTGACTCTGCAAAAACAGGCCAGGGATCATTCTTTTCACCTCCTTTTCCCATCAAACTACGGAAGCATTTCATAATCGGCACTTTGCTGCAAACATAAACAAGAGCAAGGCACTGCTGCTCAGTAGTTTTCATTCTAAAGGAAACAAAAATAAGCATTTTGCAAGTGATGATGAAAGGATAGATGAATGTATTAAATTTCTTTCCAAGCAGGGACAGATACACAATAGTACAGCAGAGGGAACGAAGAGGACAGAAAATAGAAAAAAGAAAATTGTCTGTACCAGTGGCCAGGTTTCCAGCTGGCATTGGCTGGAGCATTCCCATGGTGCCATTTGGCAGGGTGGCGTTTCCCATGGTGGGCATCAGGGGCCTGCTGGGGGTTGAGACCATTAGAGGACTCATGCCTGTCATTGGTGTCAAAGTTGAAAGTCCAGGAGTTGCCATGGAGATAGGGGTCAACATGGAAAGGTTTGTCCCGGGCATCATGGACATGTTCGGCAGAGTACCCATACCTAACAAACACACATTATATATCAGCCAGTTAGACACAGCAGTCAAAATGTTGATAGTGGACAAAAAACCTTAAACGAGCCAGATGTACATCTTTTTTACCTTAATTTTTGTGTTGTGATTAAGGCCACGACACAGTTTCACTTTTGGACAACTAAGTTCCTTATATTAACAGACATATAATAATAATAATAAATACACACCATAGGCTGGGTTGGTCAAGGATGAGGTGGGATTACTGAGGGTGGGAGCACGCACTGGAGGCTGCTTCATGATGATTGGCAGTGCTGATGGAAGCGATGTACCCTGCAGCTTTAGTTTTATGAGCTTCATCGCGATGGAAAACTCCAACCTGTCCATCTTCCCATCTTTATTCATATCAGCCAGAGCCCTGAGAGACATCAGAAAGTCATCAAAGAGTGCTTGGATAATTTTCTTAATGAATACTTCCATTGCTTAAAAGTGTGTAAGAGTGTGCCTGTGTTTGTGCTTCTCACCATATCTCTGCCAGCACCGAGGCAGGCAGTCCTGACTGGAGGAAAAACTTCCTAGCCTGCTCCCCTGCAGGAAGAGACAGAAAAAGGAAACAGAGAAATACAAAAAAGGAGTTTGTAACAACTGAAGGAAGCAAAGTCACGATGAAATTGCATTTTGAGGAGGAAAATCACTGTGAGCATGTGTGTGTATTAATGTGAGTACCTGAGACATAGCCCATTGATGGGGAGAGGGTGTCAAACTTCTGATCATGTTTGTCCCTCTCCTCTGGAGAGATCGCCCATACACTTGGACCACCTCGAGAGAAACAGAAGAAGTCACATGGACGTAATGATGTTAAAAGAAGAAGCATCAGACATAGAACAAAGCTAATACCATTAGATAAGTAGACCCAATCAATGCTGGCCACTTTTAAGAAGTGGAAGCACTTTGCTAAATAAACAGACTACATGTATCCAGGGCTGGGCAGTATATCAATATTATATCCTTATGATATTAGAGTATACATTGTCTTAGATTGTCATCCAGCCCTACATGTATCTGTATATGTTAGATTTCTGGGTTCTCATCAGCAAACAGACTCCTTGGACAAATAGACGGCTGTTTTGCCTTCACACTGTTTAAATAAATCACAGAAGTTTACATTACACACAGACAACACCTTGTTCCAAGCAAAGCAAACACGCATACTCTTTTAACAGAAAAGCTGACTTCATCATAACAAAACATACACGGTTCCTGCAACTTAGGTCCTACAACAGGCGCCATTAACAAAGTTGTTTTCAAAACATGGAAAGAAATGGAATAGAGCACAACAACAGCTAAAAGTGACCTGGTGCAAGGACCTCAGTCACACAATAACAACAATAAGATATAAATGACCAACACTGAACATTGTGTTTTCAGAGAGACACAGATTTGAGTGCACACAGCTCAAACTGCAAATCATTTTCTAGAACTCACAAAGTGTTGGTCTCAGTACTCAGCAGGGCTGAAAAACACACGGTACTCTACACACACGCGCGCACATACACCGACTGTCTTCGGCCACCCCACCCCTCACACACACCAGCTCACACACAAACTGCAGTGGTCTTACCATTCATTTTTGCAGGTGGCAGAGTCAGAGAGGGGGAACTCCCGGCGGCGTCCTCAGCTACTGCTCGCAGCCATCTGCAAAACACACAGCCCAGTCATCAGTCAATACTGCAGCCAAGATGGGACAGTGGTGTCACTGAGAGGAGCGAGAGAAATCAGCAGAGAGCGAGAAACAGAGAGAGGGAGAGAGAGAGAGAGATTTTGGTCTGTCAGCAGAGTCAAACAGGGCTCCTCCTGTTCCCTTCAGGCAGGAGCACTCTGGCCACGTCCCAAAGCTTTCTAAACTACTGGGACATGTTCCAATACTATCCACACTGACTCTGTAGTGGCCAGGCACTAATACTACACAAGCTACACTGATAAACCTTCATAAGAAGACCTTTACACGTTCTTTCCATTTGAATACAACCCACTGTGAAGTGCCATGTTGGACCAGATTTAGACTCTGAACGCAGCTGACAAAGGTTGTGTCACTAACTGGATAAAAGACCATCTGCTGTTAACAGCTTTGTGATGTTACATTTTATACTGTGGAAAAGTCCTTCGTGAGAGGTGACATGTCACCAACTTTTATCTATGGTTTGCCTCAAAATAAACACATTCTGATGTAGCTTTTTGCATCATTCATTCATTAAGTCATTGGAAACATTTTGAGATTAACAACTTCATACGGGAGGACACTCGTGCAGCTCTGTGAGCCTGTACTTAGGCACAGTTGTGTAAGAGCTAAATGGTAGGCAGGTATAATATATACCATGTTCACCAATGCATTGTTAGCATGGTGAGTTGCTAATTAGCACTAGCACAAAGTAAGACTGAGGTTGATGGAAATGCTATTAGCTTTGCAGGTATTTGGTCACAAACCAAACTATTTGACATATTAACATTGTATATTGATGAATGTGCTACATTAATAAGTCAGGGGATCATCAGTGATCACAGTACATCCTGAGAGGGGTTTTAATGTGTGTGGCAATCCATCGCATAGTTAAGAAGTCTAACTTAAAACAGCAAGAAGAAAACTATGGGGATGACCAGAATAATTGAATTCCATCCACTGTGGATCATGAATGTTGTCCCAGTCCATCAGAAAGTTGTTACGATATTTCACTTTGGGTTTTGGTCAGCATTGCCACCTGACTCTCTGTCACCCGTGACTTTCTTAATGTCTGTTGCTTCATGGTTTGAACCCAGTCTTGTTGAGTCATGCACATGCAATACCAGTGTGGAAATTGAGCTGCTATTGCATAACAATAAAAGTGCTTCCTGTAGCAGGAGGGCCCATGTCTTCTGGGTTCTGTTTTTTGTTACATTTACATTTGGAGATGTTTGTCTCTACGTTTCTGGATTTTTTTGGAAAGATTATATCAGTTGACAACAAAAAAGATTACTCATAACAAGGCTTTTAGCAGCATTGTCATATGACAGAGCCAGCTTACTCCTCAGCTTGAGAACTTTGCTGATTTATTGCTTGTAATGGCTGGTTCCGAGAGTTTGTGGTATGTCCAACGGTAAATCTGCCGTCATATCACACATTGGTTTGTGGACTACTGTTTTGAAGATTTGTTTGGCATCATCTTGCTATGCCTTAATTCCCCTCAACATATTTACGTTTAGTTTCTTCCCATCTCCGGAAGAGATTGGAGCCAGAAGTGACCATAATTGAAGGAGAGGGTGGAGCTGGGGAGGACATCTTCATTGGATCTGAATGAGAAGCCAAGGAAAAGCAGTGGTAGCAACTTCTCAAATTACAAGGCAGCCATGCCCTATAGCACATCCTGCTTTACCATCTTTTTACTCGAAATGGGAAAATAATTTACTGAATGAACATTGTGCTATATTGAAGAGTTCAAACTATCAATTGAGACAATAAACTTATTAGGAAACTGGTTACTGAGGTAATAAATCAAATTTGAAATTGGGTAAATCTCTCATAAGCTTACATACGATTGACTTCCTTTTTAAACCAGCGGTGTCGCCTCCTGTTGGCAGTGAGACGGAATACATTCTCAAGGCACTTTCACCTTGGCTTCACAATTCTGATCTGGAAAGCGGTGTCTGTATATTTATAAAGCCTAAGTACATCACAACATGGTAAATATACTAAACTGCGTGTCCACATAGTAAATGTACCATAAGGAGGTTTTGTTGACAAAAGACCAGTAACCTAAATCATGCTGGGTTTGCCAGCATATTTATAGGTCGCGTCTGTGACTGCAGCACTGTTCCACCTGAAGCACAGCCACCACAAAACTGCCTTGTTTGAATATAAAACAGTTTTTCGCTGTGGGATGAATAGTGTGAAGGCCTGGATCAGCAGGTCAAGACAGATAAACAGAGGGCCATATCTGAAGTATTTAATTTAGAAAAGCTAAAGTGTATATATATGCAGCATCAAATAGTAAGCTGAATTTATTTGCATTCTCTTTTGGTCATCTAGTTCGGGACAGTTTGTCAGATCATGGTGGTTCTTTAGCGTTCGCATTCACTTCATTTTTGGCATGCTTGAGCACCTGCTTCCTCCATGATTATCTCTCTCCCATCAGCCAGTCAGACTCACATGATGTAGTTGGAGGGGGAAAAGGAGGAGAGAAATTCCAATCTTTCTGCTCAACACTTCCTGCCCGGTAACCCACAGCGACAAGCATTTCCCTGTCCAACGTCAGTTGACAGGAAGTGATCATGGATTTTGGCAGGGGGACAGCTTTGATGTCCCAGAACATATGAATCAAGAGTCAGAGCAGGAGTCGGAATTGGGGCAGCACGAGAATAACAGATTGACGAGTGATTTTTTGGGAAACAAAATTACGGATCGCTGACTTGTCTGCTGATATGAGCTTTATGAAAGAGATAAAGAGGCCTGGTCAATGCTCTCACAAGGGCAGAAAACAGCGAGGGAGGGCTAATCTACTGCCTGCCATCTGTCGCTCTCCCAGACTCTCTGCTCAGTGTTTGCATTATTCTCTTTCATTCTGCTCTTACTCTTTATGTGCTGTCTTTATCACATATTGGAGTATGAATGTGTGTGCATGGAGACTTCTTCCATTAACACTCTATTCTGTGGGAAGTAATATTTGCAGCAGTCCTAACATACAGCAAGACTGCAGTATTTGCAGTAGAAAATAAAGGTTACCATTTAGTTAAGTACACAGCATACTTAACTAATTAGAAATACCATCTTGATGATACAATTTACACGCACAATCATTAACCACGATACCTGACCTGAATTAAGAGCATGATCATTTTTTCTAATTTGTATGCAGCACTGTACATAAACAATTTCAGCAAGGATCCTTCAGATTTGGTCATCAAAAAGTTGGAGCAAAATGTTGAGACACATCTTTATACTTAAAGTGGAAACAAAATAGCATAAAGAAGCAAGATGGTGTCATGAGTCCATAGCCATTAGTTTGTGCAATCAACATTTACTTTATAATGACATAAGGTTTCATCTCAAGAACTTTGTTGAGATAGACAAACCACTGAATCTCGTCTTAATACTGTTTCAAGCACTTTTTTTGCATATTGCTCAAAATACCTATTTGCCAACACAACATTAGAGTGATAAGCTGACATCACGCTGCTGCCATCCAGAAAAAAGTTTTTGTTCCACAATCTGGTGTTGTAAAATGACTAATAAATGAAACTTTAACTTATAACCTGTTTTAACCTTTATCTGTCCACAGAATCAGCCATTCCGTTTCGGTCACACTCCAGTCATGAGTGTGACCTCTGGTAATGTAACACTAAAGGAATTATAATGAATAAATGAAAGACAGCACTGGATTGCTAGTTGTCAGGTTTAGGGTTTCCAGAGAGACAGCAGAGTCTGACCTTTCCTAACCGACTGGACGACTGCTTGACCGACTGACCGACTGATCGACTGACTTGGCAGGCACAGGAAAGTGACTTCAGTGGTGGACTCTGCTTTGCAAACCTCATGCAAATCCTTCCTAAAGGCTGCACCTACCCCGAAAGGCAAAACTACATTTTTAACTTCAGCTGTAATGCATAAGCACTAAAAAAAACACGAGTTTGGAAAACGGAAATACGAATACAGGGAGGCTGCTGCGAGTGACACTGTTTTGATAGTGTTTAAGTCCTCACCATTGACAAGGAGCCATAATACAAACATTTACAGACAATACAAAGGAATTCTTTTTTTACATACAGGTTTGCATAATTTTCAAATGGGCTGGGCAATTTTCATAACTTCAGAAAAACCTTTCAAAGCACACTGTATAGTCTAGACACTAGATCCTTGTAATGAATGAATGAATAAGAATGAATAGAGACTTGCAGCTGGAGGGTGTGTGTTCAAGCTTCTGTCAGAGCAAGAACTCAAGCAAGGCTTTGAGAATCATGTTACAGTGATATACCGTTTTCAAGGTATACTGTGGAATAAAAACTGAAGACTATCAGAGTGTACATTTGCGTACATCTTCAGTAATGTATTTTTTCAAGTTATATTAAGTTTCATGTCTATCAGAACACATTTTGTGAAATTAAGGGTCCATTCAACCCATTTCACTCCATCAAACATCACTTTAACTGATATTGTCTAAAACTGCATACCATGATAACAAGATAATTTTTCAGATGGTCATTTCATCGTGAAAATGTCATACAGTTGCAACCCTAGGTTGTGCCAACGTTGAGAACTGTGTACCCCCATCCTGGTGCCAACACACTTCCAGTAATCCCAGTATTGTTGTCATCAACGAATACATAAATAGACACATGACCCATGTTAGTTCCCAACCTGTAGTTTTATGAAAAAGCCTGTCCACAGTCATGCAGGTGGCGGAACACTGTGTAACCACACGGTGCATTTACCTACCAACAGCTGTCAGCAGTTAAACAGACAGTTACATTGATGTCTACCACAGTAGATCGTAACACAGCACTGAAGAAATATGTAACTATAATGACACCTTTACATTTTGCTATTTCTCTTCACCCACACAAGTCTGATTGGTCCATCCTGGGAGTAAACGGATTCCTAATTATCCGGATCAACTGACTGATGAGGAGTGCGTTTGTGTTTGTATACATTAACCGTTTGTTTTGTGGTGTTTATTTAACCATACCTCACAAAAATCTTATTGGTGTATGAAATGAATTTCATTGGTCGCCATTTGGAACCGTTGTGCATTTGCCTGACTTCCTCACTGCCATAGTTAGAATATGTTTTATCAACCAAACATTAGAAAGGGTCTTTGGTTTTATGTAAAGAGGCCATGCAAACAACATTACCGTATATAAATACCTCATTCACAACAGACATCAACGTGCAAAGTGTATCTGCACATCCTATCTGAACAAGGAACCATCATGTAACTGCACTGTGTGAAGGTGCACATAACACATTGTGATCTGATCTCAGCACAGTGTGTGTGCAGTCTTTACAGTGTGATCACATTCTTAAGGAAAAAAGTCCACCCAGCAAGTTTAAAATGTCACCAACCCTGGCTCTTTCTGCAAGCTTCAGCATGCCGAGAGAAAAGCTACAAGTAGCAGCAGCAGCAGCAGCAGCAGCAGCAAGCAAGTCTTCCCCCGCAAACTGTATTTTATAATGAATAAAATTAATGAGTTAATAGTGCTACGTGATTACTGTCCATGGCATGACCTTCTTGACCTGGGATGCCAGATCCGACATACTTATTTACATATTTAGAATCCACTCACAACACAGGGGAATTTTGATAATGAGGATGCTTATTAATACAACAAGTAAATGACAACGGGTTGTGGGTCGGATGCCTTTATGCAGGTAATGTATCCAGGCAAAGGTGCACAGAGCAGGCAAAAGGCTGTCAGGAGATACAGTAAAGAGGAATCACAGGCAGATCGCCCAAAGTCTACTATTAAGAGAATTAGCGCTTCTGTTAGGGTTGTTCTTAAGTTTGTGTGTACAGATAATAGCCTGTATGAACCTGCTCTCCAAATTAACATGTTTTCGTCCTGTTCTTGTTGTCAAGTAGATTGAGTCACTGCAATTCCCAGCAGCATCATTGTGGACACTACGGAGGCTTCCGTGACAGGAATTGTCACAGCTAGCAACATCAAGGCCGACAAATATCAACCTACCTTGGCCATTACAGTAATCAATACTAATAACAATGACTCGGTCATCCTCATCAGTGATACAACATACACAGTAGCTGACGTTCAGCTCTGAATGTATCATAACATTGACACTTGGGTTAAAAACAATATATATGTGAATACTTCTTCAGGTCGCACATTTTCATTGAACTACAAAAAAAATGAAAAACCCACCACACTTCATCAGCGTCTGGTTTTGTCTTTTCATCTACTGCTTGGCTTCATCTGTCTGACCTCACCTGCATCAGTTCTGCTTTGGTCCCCGTCTCAGAGACTGGGACATCTCCGTCTCTGCTTTATTATATACACAACACAGAAAACTGTTGGATAAATAGCCTGGCTGTCGCTGACCGTAGCTGCCTCAGTAGCAGCTTGGAACAACACACGTCTCACTGTCTTTCTCTCACTCTGAGTCCAATATGTCTGAGTCTGTGTCCCTACTGCTCTGTTTAGTGTGCACATGTAATACTGCAACTTGCTGCCATGTGGACTCTTCTCGTTTTGGAGAAAATACACACAATGAAGAACCAGACAGATGGATGAGACTGAGGGAAGGAGTCACTGATGTTTTTGATGAACCTTTCCTCCATTCTTTATCCGCCCACTTCCTCATTCCCTTACTGTATCTATAACAGTCCTTTTTTCCCTCTCTCTATCTTTCTGTCCCTCTGCGTGTCATCTATGTACAGTAAATCTAGCTACCCTACCAGTTGTGTGACCCTGACCTGTCCCCAACACTACTCTGTTCTGAAACAAGCACCGCCTGTTGTTCTGAGAAATGATTGATTTTCTGCCGCCTCGCTCGCTGACCTCACACCAATGACATCAACTCCATCCACGACTCTCCATCTCCCCGATGAGCCTCTCCGCCTCCATCTGTCTAATTGTTTCTGTATATAATAATCTGTCTCATGTATCAATTATTCTCCTCTCTACTGTTATTGCTTTATTCCAAGTGTTATGACCATAGAGCTAACTCTTTAGTTAGCCCTGTTAAAGTGGTATTTCAACACAACCCATCCACCCACTCAGCCACAAACACCGCCCCATTCACCAGCGGTGTTCACACATTCAGAAAGTGCTGCAAAGGCCTTTTGGAGTGTTTCACATTGGGTTTGATTAACACTGGTTGCAGTGCTGGGTTTTGTTTTCTTAAGAGGCAAGGCATGCCTCTCCCTCCTTTAGTCTGCTTCGACCCGCCCTGGTTTGTCCATATATCAAAACGATATGACAGGAATGAATAAAGTACTGTGATAAACTGCTATTTCATAGCATGAACTAGAGTTAAAACAAGATATTTGTAGTACTGCGTGTATATGTGCATGTGATTCCTCTGTAATTTTTACTGTGGTTTTAATGAAAATATTAAGGAGGAGGAGATCAACCTTCGACCATCTGCTGAATAAATTCTCTACCAGCGCAGCAGTGGGTCCGTCCAGAGGCTGATGTAATGTTGTAAATGCTGCTCAGAGTCACGTGGCTGCACCCACAGCAGTGATGATCACTAGTAGCACGACGGCGATGAAGAAAACTGTCAACTCCAGCTAACTGTAATAATCATAATGTAAACAGCAACCCTGACCTTTCATTGTACTGAAAGGCCCGAGGTGAGGCTCTGTACAGCTGGCACTGGCAGCCATTAATTGTTTTGCCTCGAGGATGCCTCAGCCTGGCGGAAGTTTGTGAACACGGAGGTCGAAACCCCATTGATCGGCTGAAGGGCGACCTCCCTTTTAAAAACATAATTAGAGTAAGTGAGAAACAACAAGGAAAGCCCAGGTTCAGCATCGAAATTATGAAGAGTGTTTTACCTTACCTGCAGTGACTGAGAGAGCCTTCAATCTCTGTACTAAACTGTGTGTACAACTGTGAATGTGTGTGTCAGAGCCCTGATACACAGCCACACCTCTTTAACAACCAAACCCTCACCAACATTTACACCACTGTAACATTTTGCTGCCTTGAATACTTGTGGCAGCTGATCCTCCTCCATCCTGTGGCAGACTATTCAAGACAAAATCTGAGACCCTGCCCTTCAAACTGAATCATTAGCCCGATTTCTACATCTCTAATCTAAATGTGTTTTCTAAGCAAATACTCTAATATGATTGCCTGGATGTCACAAGAATATTCAAGAGGCTTTATGGTATCAGTGTCAGGCAGTGACCACTTAACCATAAAATCTGCATCAGAATGGACATTAAGCCTAATAATGTTTATAATGCATTGGTTGCTCTGTGTTTTAAATATTTAAAATAGGGGTCGACGGATACGTTTTTTTGAGGGCCGATAATAGACAGATTAGTAATCAAAGAGCCAGCTAACCAATGTAGCTAACCGAAAGTACTGTACTAAAGTACAATTTTGACGTCCTTCGCTTGAGTAATTACATTTTCTGCATCTTTATACTTCCACTCTACTTATGACTTGCAAACAATCAGAGTTGTGGTTGGGAAATGGTAGGAAACCACAGAGTGACGACTGTAGATAGCAAGAGGATGCTGCATCAAGTACAAAATGTATTTTATCAGCAAGCAGACACAAAAAAAACACTGATTACGGTAATCGGAATAAATTACCGGCTTCTATAATCCGTCATGGAGAGCAAACTACTCCACTGGTGGTATTGCAACAAATTGAAAAATGTTAGACCCAGCTAAAATGAGCCTGTAAACCATTAACTATCAAAAAAGTGGGGGAAAAAACGACATTGTAGATTCCAACTCTAAGATTTCCTGGGTTACTTTCTCTCAATGATGTGAGAAGTGACACTTATTTACTGTATGATCTGCTTATTTCACGTCAGCCAGAGCAACAAAATCCACTGTAGGGCAGACTATTTTGATAGACTCAAAATCTCAAAATAAGGACACAACTGAGCACTGTTGCTGTATTATTGATGACAGATTCTGTTGGTCCATAATCTCAGCCTTACATGAACGTCCCTCTGTGTGTCTGTAAGATATACTGATAGAGGAACATTCCCTGATCACTTGTCACCAGCCTGCCTGCAACCTGCATAACTTGTTTGAACCCAGAAGAGACTTTCCTGCAAATCAGCCTTTACAGCTCACTTTCCACATATAGGCTCGCCTTACGGGGGTATCAATACACACCCCGTGCCCAAGTATTGATTATAACAAACTAATCTAATGAAGTCATGACCTAGCTAGCTAACCCTAACTAACTCCCATCCCAGTCCCAGGTTGTGTTGATGAGGATCAGCAGAGAAGCATCACCGCCCTTCAAAGACACTTTTCTCTTAATTTCTGAATCAAATATCCAAAGAAACATTAACAGGCGGAATTGTACATAGTCGTAAAGCTTACGTGAACCCCAAAAGCCATTTTTAGAAACATTACCGCGACAATATCAAACTTAACTTGCACTCATGCTTAGATAAGCAGTTTCGCTTGCCTACCTCTCTCACCGCGGCCAAAAAACCACCCAACTTCCGAGCTTCTGAGCGGCCCGGAGTTCTCATCCAACACCTCTGTCTGGACGCTTTTTTCCTGGACACGCTGCGGAAGTTTATGATCCAAAGAAGGCGCCGTTTGTCTGAGATATGCGAAAGTTTCGCAGCGTAGTTACTCAGAGAACCTGTTGCTGACAGCTCAGTGTGTGTCGCAACAACAACATGGCTGACGCCGAGTGAGCGGTGGTGGCTGCGAGGCTCGGCTGCGGGGCGCTGTTAACGTCTGACCGTCCGCCGAGTGGGAGGAGAGGAGAGGGGAGGAGAGGAGAGGGGAGGAGAGGCAGGGAGGGATACAAGTTGAACAGATGGAGAAGGAGAACAATTTATGGGAGAGCTGATGGGGCAAAGATAAGGAAGAAGGCAACACAAGAACAACATAAACTACAGTCATTTATTTGTCTGCCGAGGGCTTTGACTTTGTCACATGTCAGTGGAGAACAGATATTCCTCAACTCTGTAAATTCTAGCTGACATTTTACCACACATTACCAACAACCATGTATTATTAATTTCTCCTGAATATTGTGCCTACTTAGTAGAACAGGTGGCCTTAATAATAATGGTGGTCTGTTAAACTGACACATAGAAGGACCGGCATTAAAGTTTTATATCGTTTTGTAAAACTGTTTGAACTGATAATAGCATTTAATAACCTACAGAATGTAAAATTGAAAGCTGCTAAGCTTATTTGACTTTTTTCTGGCTGTTCACTACATAGCCCATAGTGCATTGCGGCTGATTTACGTTACATTTTTGCGCCTTTGTCAAACGATTTCCGGCAGAACCTACAACGCTTTACTGCTCGTTTACAAACCCAGTTTCCACCTCCATGCAAGTCGGGCAAAATGTTCAAAAAGGGGCCCCGGAGGAACTTTAGACAGAGAAGACAGAACTCCAGTGACGAAGAGGACGAGCAGAAGAACAACGAAGATGGAGAGGAAAGGGAGAAAGCTCCAGTCGTGGTAAATAAGCCGTCCAACCTGAGCCAGAGCCGCGGCATCTCCTGCAGCTCCAAGCGGGAAACGACGCCTCCCAAGGCGGACAGCAGCGACGGAGAAGACGGTGAGCTGTTGGGAGTGACAGAAGAGTTAGAAGAGAGGAGGAACGACAAAGATGAGATTAAGAAGACAACAAACTCCATCCTCAGTTTCACTGACGACAAAGAAGGTAATGAAGTATAAGTATGTTGCTGTGAAGTCAATATTTTTAAAGATGGACCCAGTCAGATGTTTAGTGAACGTTGCACGAACGTTGCTCAACGACAGGTGGTAACACACGTTAAATAAACGTAAGAGCCAACAGAAATATATATAGAAAGGCTCAAAATGATAAAAACACATTTTAAAGGATATTTTCATTGAAATTGTAAAAGATTACAAAAATATTGATCTGTACACACGTAACTGTTTGAACTGTAAATTGACCATTACCTAAAGTCCTAGTTTTTTAGTTTTTAGTTGTTTTTTTTTAATCAATTTCAGATTTGTCAGGCATTTTGGACCACCAAAGTACACAATAAGCATAGAAAAGTTAGTTTATGATGTGCTCCCTTGGCCCATATTCCTAAGTAAAGTCGTGTTTATCACAATCAGCAGACATATAAAAAATCTGTGGCTGCTAGGGAGAATTGCAGGTGACTGGGAAGACTGCACAGAAGGTTTAAGTTGGGCTGAGGGTTACATTTTTGCTCATGGATCTGTGGTTTTCTTTTCACTCTTAGCTGACGGACCAACATTTAAACTGAAGAAGTCCTCTGATAAAGCTGTGCTGTTCCAAATTAGAAAGAAGGAGTTGTCACCTGCCAAGACCAGCCAAAGGACGGGTAGGTACCAAACTGGTTCATGTTGGAATCACCTTTGAGCCAGACACTAGCAGGGCATTATGATAGATGTCTCATTCCAAACTCAAATCTTCTTGTATTTGTATCAAGTATTGTAGAATTCTCATATCATGATGCCGTCATTAACGTGGCAAAGTATCGTGATAATAATGTATTGAGACTTGATGCCTTGTCAGCCTACAAATTTAACATCAAAATCTTACTCACTGAAGTAATACTCAAGTGATACGGAATTATTTCATTCATTATATCGATAAGTGGTTGATCATGTTTTACAGTGTCATCATACTTGATCATTTTTGACATTAGAATGTGTTTCTCTCCTGTTTCCCAGCACCAGCAGGTGAAGGCGTCCGACCATCTGTTTCTCACAGGCAGGATTATGACTGTCAGGCCTCACCACATGGTCTACGCCATAGTGATGATGACAGTGGTGATTCAGATGACGACGACGACAATGAGGATGATGAGGATGATGATGGAGATGACAGTGATGAAGGTGGTGTCAGGTCTCCCTCAGTCAGCTCAGTAGCCTCAGACTCCAGCCGCTCAGCTACTAATCCAAGTATGTGTTTTTGTGGGTGTATGCTGTATGTTTGTGTCAGTGAGCGAGTGAACGGTTGTTGGTGTGTGCATGCTAAAGATTTTAGAGAATGGACTAGGTCAGTATTCAGTATGGAGGCTACAGCTACATAGCATTTGTGTATACTTGTATTTATGTGTCTTTCATCTTGTCCTTACAGTAGTTATCCCTAATGCTAAAGCGATCGAGGCAGCCAGGAGGAAGCGTCAAGCTGCACGAGGCCAGAAAGAGTTCATTTCCCTGGGTAGAGATGGCCATAGCTCCGCTGGAAGCACTCCGGATCACTACAGCAGGGAGGATGACGACGACAGAGTGGATGATGATGATGATGAGCCAGATGATCATGAGAGAAGAATCGAGTTTGCCCCTCGATTAAAGAGCATCAGGGAGAGGATAGCCGAAAAGCTTGGTATGGGAGCATGGGATAGGTGGTGATTGAGTGGAGAGGTTGTGCACCAAATTGTGGGAATGTGAGGTGTACTAGTTTGATTGTTTGTGTGTAATCTTCTAGGGAGTGATGGAAGTCTCTCGGGGTCTGAGGGAGAAGAGCAAGAACTTTGGGAGGAGACACAAATTGTGAAGGGAGTCAAGAGACGTCCAGGAGAGCAGGTAGGAAGAGAGTCAGGCAGCCATCTTAGTCCTTTTCCCCACATTGATCTCTTGTCCTTCAAGTGGATAACTAGACACTTTCGAATGGAAGAGTATTCTTACCTGAAGACTTAAGCCCTCCCCTCTGTACTGCAGCTTTTTTATTTTTCTTCTTCTCAGAGTCCATCTGGCAGTGAATCCAGCAGCTACAGCTACAGCAGCAGTAACAGCAGGCGTAGACAAAAGAAGAGATCAGCAGGGGTCAGATTCCCAAAGACTCTTCCTCCCATCAGTGTCTCAATGGTCAAAAAGAGGATCACTGGAAAGTAAGTTTCTTTTAACGTTATTTATTTTAATGTCACACCACAAGTAATACATGTGTTGTAATCAAACACATTTAACACCTGTGTACTCCTCACTTCACATTTCTTCTGTTTTATCTTTCTTTCTAGACTAGAATCCCTGAAGGAGGTGCACAGAGCACGGCAGGCAGAGCTGAGAAGGATGGAGGGAGATGTTGAGAGCGCTAAAACCTCCGCAGAGACTCTGGAGGAAAATGCCCCAGAGAGCAAGCTGAAGTTTTACAGAGCCATGAACCTTTACGTCCACAACCTGGTGGAGTGTCTGCGGGAGAAGGTCAGAAATTAATCAGTCTGTCTAATTCATCTCCACTGTTAACTGCCATACAAAAACAAATATGGGAAATGATTACGTTGATATAACAGAAATCTTAATTGTACCTTTCCAAGATGATGACAGTTTAATTCTCTAATGAACACACTTGGGTTGAGGTTTAGTTTTAAAGCTGTATGGCAGTCAAGTATGATGGAACAGGTTTATAATAATTTTTACTGATTTGATGATGTTATGTTTTGATACCACATGTCATTACGAATGGGTTGTCTAAATTGTTAATTCGCAAATATTATCAATTGCATATGTTGTTTGTTTGACCTCAAATCTCTCTACTAATCACACAGTTTCGTCAGACAGAACCAGTTTGCCTTGAACAGTTTTGTTCTGTTTCTTCTCTACAGAATTACTCCCTCTTCTGAAGATAAATGAAAGTAAATGAAAATAAATGATAATTTGTTGAATGTTGACAGGTTGTTGAGATCAACTCACTGGAACTGGAGTTGCATTCAATGCTGTCTGACCAGATGGAGGCACTGTTGGATCAGAGACGACAGAGGACCAAAGAGCAGGCAGACCGCCTGCAGCAGCTCAGCTGTAAGTAACATCTGTGTCTCCATGTGTCTGTTTGTGCATTTGTGAGCAAACTGTATCTAAAGTACACTATGGAGGCAATATTAGATTACATTTATTTTTTCTCCACCCCCTTAATAGATAGCACAGATGGGCTCAGCAAAAACTCAGCCAATGGAACAGAAACTCAAGGGTGAGTGTGATAAATCTATCAAGATAATTTTTTTTATACATTTATACAAGGTCTGTCAAAATAGGTACTTATGTTTCTCTGACATGTTGCAGCGAGGCAGATGCTGGTGTTAAAGCTGAGGAAGATTTGGATATACCTGAAGACACACAGCTTTCAGCAGAAGAGGACAGGCAGCTGCAGAAGATGACAGGTGAGGAATTAAATCTGTTCAGCTCTCTCTCAGTTTAACAAAAAGCTTCAGCCTATAGATCAGGGTTTATTTTAACAGAACAAATTTAGTAGTATAAAGTGTGATACAGTATTATTCTGCCAGGATGCAATATAAATCTCTACTCTGATCCTTCTGTTGCTTTCGTCTGTCTCTCCTTCCTTTCTACCCCCCTCTTCAGATGATATCCTGTCGAGGTCCAAGGCAGTGTTCTGTGACGTCCAGGATGAGTTCTGTGACGTTAAGAAGATTTTGTCCCACTTTGAAGAATGGAGAGGATCCTACTCTGACTCCTATCACAGTGCTTACATCTCTCTATGTCTGCCCAAGTTGTTGAACCCCATCATAAGACATCAGCTACTAGCATGGAACCCACTAAAGGTACATGTGGACACAAACACAGAAACTAGCTCATGGATACACACAGTTGTCATCACACAATATGTGCCTTTATGTGTCCAATGTAATTTGTGTGTGTTTCAGGGTGCTAGTGGGGACTTTGAAAACTTTCCGTGGTTCTCAGCTGTAGAGACCTTTTGTCACGGTCATGGTCATGAGGAGCTGGAGCACACAGACAGACAGACACTGTCTGCTATCATAGAAAAGACTGTCCTGCCCAAGATGACAGGTAATACATTATGTTTGAAGAAGGCTGTGCCTGGAACATATATATGTACAAAAAGAGAAAAATTGTTTCATTTTCACATTTTCTATAGAAAAACCTTGTAATCCAGGCCAGACATGTCAATTTACTTATTGTAGACTGCCAAGGCTTAACAACAAGGCTGTACATGATTTCCTTATTCATTCATTCATTCGTTTCACCAGTTGCTGTACTGTTAACATGCTGTCTTTCACTTTGTTAGTCTGTAGATCACAGATTTGTGGACCTATGTAAACATCACTTTCTCCTTGTCTTTCTGTGTTTAGCCTATGTGGAGCTGGCATGGGATCCATTATCTCGCCATCAGTCAGTCTGTCTGTCTGACGTTTGTCACAGACTGAAGGAGGACTATTCTATTTTTGAAGGGGAGCGGAGTAAACCGGTCAAGGTAAAGCCAACACAGACATACATACTACATGTATGGCATACTTCAAGGTACTTGTAACTGTTTACAAAACGGTCTCAATTTTAATACTGATATATTACTTGAGTTGTTCTTCATTCTTGTCAGCATATCAGATTCCAACTTATCTAGGTTTCGATTGGTCATAAAATTAAAACTCCTTTGTATGGCGGGAAACTGAATTGAAGATTCTTACAGTTTGAGAAGAGAAGCTGCTCTGTAGTCTGGTGGCACGGCACTAGAATAAAGTTTACTTTACGACACTATCGTCATCAACAAAAGTGAAAGTTCCCTTTTTATAGCTTTCAGATTTTATAAGTAAATAAATAAATAAAATGTCAACATACAATACATTTAAATATACAATAAACCGTGTATAAACATGTTTGTGTTTACAATGTGTTTTCATTTCTCACACAGGCATTTATAGAGGCTGTGATCGGCCGACTGAGGAGCTGTGTCGATGAAGATGTCTTCATCCCTCTGTACCCCAAAAAGTCAGTTTCTTTTCTTGTTTCTTTCACTTCAAACATTAAGTGACCATCTAGATGACTAGTGGAGAGTAGAAAGCAGGTGTGACTTCCCATTAGAGTCATTATTCTGAATCAAGTGGGATACAATGATTTCTGTAAACATTTGGCCATGCTCTTATCCATGCTTACAACAAAGAAGTCTCTTTTTTCATTGTCCAGCATACAGTACAGACTCAAATATGTCAGTGTCTCAGTCACTGGATAAAATTGTCGATCGAAGACCTGAAGCTTGTTTTAAAATCAGGTCAATCAAAAATACTGTATTTTTTTTTTTATCCAGGGTCCTGGAGGACCAGTCGTCTCCTCAGTGTCGCTTCAGAGATCAACAGTTCTGGACGGCCATAAAAGTAATGCTCTCCAACAAATGCTTCTTTGAATCCACGTGTGCGCCTCATATTGTCTCAGCCTTTCCAATAAAGGTGGTACGTTTTTCCCAGACTGCTGTTTGTTAATCAGTTGTTTTGTGTTCATATTAGCTACTAGGTAACATGGGGAAATGGGAGTTGCTGCTTCCAGAGTCTTTGTTGAAGGAACTGATGTTGGACAAACTGCTGAACCGATACCTGATGATCACCCTCTGCAGTCAGACACTGCACAACAATGCTGTCCATTCATGCAGAAAGGTGTTTAAATTTATAATTTACACACTAAATATTTGCATTGTTAATGTATGTGCACTTGATCTTGAAAATGGGCAGACGGTTTCTCTTGGTCAACACTGCTAACGCCACTACTGCTCTCCCTCTCTCTGTTTCTCCAGATAGCAGATAGTTTGCCACTGTCTTGGCTGAAAGAACAGACCGTCTGTTTGCCTCAGCTCCAGAATTTCAGAAACCATCTAGTTGAGAAAGTACATGCCATTTGCAAACGGCAGCCTCCTGAAGACACAAGCACCAGGTATGAGAAACTACACTAACTACTATACCGTTGTTATCACAGTCACAGTGAAAGGTACTTTTTGAAGATTAGGCAGCAGTTAGACATAACATTGCCTCTCATTCCCCCATCCTGTCTTTTTTTGTAGTTCACAACTTTCCAAGTGACAAAATGTGACTTAAATCTTTAGTTTATTTAGCGGTTATGCTTATGAATTCTTGCAGATATCATAACTTTTTTTAATACATCTAGAACATCAACGTCACTTACATAACTCTCTTGTGTGTCGCTGTCTACTGTAGGTCTGCTGTGGTTGAGGTGCTGCACATTTTAAGCAGAATCAGGTGCAACGACTCCATCATGGATATAGCACAAAAATACCACTATGAAGATGTCATCTACTCTCACCAGCTGCTGAACCAAGAGGAAGTGTGAGCTAAAAACGCTGTGGAATGGAAAGTGGATCAAAGTAAGCTGTTAGAGGGGCTCTGCCTTGTGTCAAATGTAGCTGAACTGGATCACACATGGCGAGTAAAACGCAAAGAGCCGTGAGGCCAATGATGTCTTCTTATGGTGGATAGCCACTGTTAGTAAGACAAAGACTTTGACCAAACTGCATATATATTGGAGTGTATGAGGTGGTGCAAAAGTATTGTGAGGGGAAAAAAAATCATCTCTGTTATTTTTAGAAATGATCATTATGTTGTCTTTTTTGTACAAGAGATCGCTGTATTTTTAAGAATAAATATGTGACATTTGTTAATTAATCCAGAGTTTTATTTGGATTCGATTTTGTATTTTATTTATTTAAGTGACTTGCTGATTCCTATAATCTCACCTTGAAGTCGGACACAAAAACAAGGTTATGGCACAACCAATTTTTTAAAAAGTCTTCCTTTATTGGATAGCAACAGCTGAAGAAATTCAGGAAAGGAGGTAGAGAGAAATTGACATGCAGCAATGGATGAAGTCTGCAATTGAGCCCAGGATGCTGTGGTGAGGGACACGCTCTACCAGATGACCCACCTGGTAGAGTCCTTTTATATACGAGTCAGCGGTCATGGCAGCTTTCACCATAGAAAACAATCTGAGTTGCATCAAGTTGAGAGTAATCACCATGAACCACTGTCATATTTCAGTCAGCTCTGACATGGCACAAGGGGAGGGTGGCGTAATTGGCAACTAAGGACAGGATATCATCATATCATTGTCTGGATAGTATATAGATAAAATTAGATTTGTAAAAACACATTGTCTCAAAACATCATATCCAACTATAGCATGAAATGAAGTTGAAGAAATTACTCTCTTTGACTGAACTACTTCAAATAATATTGTGTTACGTACACATATTACATGCAAGGATCTAAAACACAGGTTTTCCCGATCTGCATTATATGACTATACAGTGACAGATGGAAGTCATTTTACTACCCATTACAAAGTCAAATTATCCCCAGGGACACCTGTGTTGGTGGTTGTATTGTTTTCATGCTTGCATGCCTCTGTGTGCCACACACTGCACGGCTCATTATCAATCATCAAGCATCAAATAAGTGTTCCCATCAACAAATACAGGGTTATACATGTCAGGGTTTAAGTCTAACAGTAGATTTCTTGTAGCAGTTTGCAGTTAGGGGAATTATGGTTTCACCGTACATGGACCACCAAGTTAAAAGTAATTTCTGCACATTTAAAGGGTAAAGTAATTTTACACATTTAAGTCTGTTTACAGTTAAAAAGTCTGTGTATAAAGTCTTTGTGGCTCCAGAAGAAGCTGCATGTAGTCTGATAAATTGCTTCCAGTGATCTCAGCTAGTGGGTAAGTTAATTGTGGGTAATGTAGGCACCAGTTTTTGAAGAGGAAGGAGAATCAATAGAATAAAAACGATATTTCTGGTTCTGTTTTCATCAGTTTTGACCATCAGTTTTTAACCTGTCCATAACGAGTCTGACAGTGTTATAGAAGTACAATGCTAGACTCATTGAATACCTATTAAAATCTACATTACCCACAATGCAATTCAGCCACACATGGCATCACTGGAGGCGATTTATCAGGTCACATGCAGCTTCCTCTGGAAAAAAAAAGGCTTTATATTAGTGGTTGTTTTTTTTTTTTTTTTACATGTGTAGCAGAACTCCCCAAGACCTACAAGCATGCTTTAATTTGTAAAATTGCCAGAGTTACCCTTTAACTTTCAGGTCAGCACTCTCTCGAGACACGGTAGCTTCCCAGCCCTGTGCAGGTAGAGGAAGGGTTGGACGAGCCCACAGACTATGCCCAGACTTGTAGCCGCATCAGAAGCAAGAGTTGGAACAGTAACTAGCCTCGACAAATAGAAAATCATCATTGGTGGGAGATAATTGACCACAAAACACACCATGTTAACCAAAATGATGTTGATGGCTTTTCTTTTCATCCCGAGTCCTCTTCCCCTCTCCTTCCCCTGCCTCTCTCCTGGACCGGGCCGCTTTAAGGAAAACAATACTGCGAAGTAGCAGTACAGAAACATGCAGAATGTAGGGACAAACCACAACAATCCAATGCTTGATGGTCTATGTAACATAATGAAAAAAACCAAAAAGACGACACACCAGGTCAGGGTGCACTGTGTCACTGTGTACTTCAGGGGCTTTAGCCTGGGAAAAAGAAACACAGCACAATGTTCAGTAAATGCTTCTTATTGTCACAGGTCTGACTTAAAGGGATAGTTCAGGTTTTTTGAAGTGGGGTCATATAAAGTACATATCTATAGTCGATCTGTTCCCTACCGTAATCACCGATCAGCGCAGCCTCAGTATGGAGAAGTAGAGAGCCGCTCCAGCCAGACGCTCAGCTTTGTACTGCAGTAACGGGGTCCAGAGAAAAAGCTAAATAAACCACCTAAAACAAGGCTCAGCTAAAAAAAATCTATAACAGTTGAAGTGTATGTTGTATAGGTAAAATTCACACCGCTTTACATCGCCGTCAGACCGCGCTTTCTTGTATAATTTTACCTATACAACGTACACTTGAACTGTTATAGATTTTTTTTAGTTAAGCCTTGTTTTAGGTGGTTTATTTAGCCCATTTATGCAAGCGTCTGGCTGGAGCGGCTCTCTTCTTCTCCAAACTGAGGCTGCGCTGATCGGTGATTACGGTAGGGAACAGACCGACTATAGATATGTATTTTATATGACCCCACTTCAAAAAACCCGAACTATCCCTTTAAAGTCTGTAGAAAATCAGTTAAAACACCAACCTGATAAAGGTTAACGGGTGGACCACTGCAATGTAACACTCCACACAGATGCAGCTCTGGAAAATAGGCCGGCCGGCCCACACCAGAGACATCTGCACCCTCAACAGGAATGAAAGACCATCTATGACACGTTCAAAGCCGTACATACAGTACAGCTGGGCTGGCAGTCCCAGGCAGTAGAGAATCTCACAGAAGGCCAGGCTTAGGAGGTAGGTGTCCGAAGCCAGCAGCTCTTTGGTTCCATGACAAATCAGCCAAGACATCCACATGTTTGCTGGGACACCCACCGCAAAGTTACTGAGCAGGGCGATGGACAAAATAGAAAGACCAGCATCGGTATCAGCTTGCGGGGTGGGCATACATTCTGTAGAGATATTGTTGAAAAGAGAATAATTCAGTTGAGTTGCAGACATTTTCGCAGTGGTTCCTCAAGGTGGTGAAGGCCCTCCAACGTCCACAGTGGTCACAGATTTAGTAAAAAGCTTGTGAATCTTTCAGTGAAAACGCTCAGGGTGTGTTTTCAAAATCTCTCCATCACCTGCACCTTCGCTTTGTAGCTGAGCTCGTGACACAGGCTTTCTATACAAACTGTCCTCATAGCAAAACAAACGCTTCGCAAGCAAATAGCTTGATTTGCATCAGTGATGGATGACCACTCAAATCAAATACTTTTTTTTATAAATCCCAAAATCACAATCATATTGCCTCAAAGGACTTTACAATCTGTACAGTGAGCGACATCCTCTGTCCGTAGACCCTTGATTCGAGTGAGGAAAAACTTGCCATGTTGATCAGATTTCCCAAAGCTATTTATTTATTTTATCATTTATTATTTAATTCTACAGCCATTCATGGCCCATTCATCATATTTGCAAACTTATAAATAACCACTTTTATTAATGCTTGTAATTTATATTCATTATCCTGCTGCCAGTCATTCAATGGAGGGAGCAGTCACTGAAGATACTCATGTCAGATGATCCTAAATCAAGGGCCGACATCGCAGTGCTATATATTTTGAAGGTACTGTGAATAACAATTATTGCCATATTAATTCTCAGACTTTGTTTAAATTGTGTTCATATTTTGGGACACTTTCAGGCCTTTTATTATTGAAAATAAGTAACTTTATTTATATAGCACCTTCAAGAGCAGAGACGTCACACATTTTCCCCCTTTGCTTCACTGACGGATGGAAAAATACACAAAGGTAGACCTAAACAAATTGTTTTATTCAGGCTGTTTCATTCAAAGGGGTCCCCAGATCTGTGAGAGGTCCAAACCTTAGTAGCCACAACCTGAAAAGCAAAGTCTCCTTCAATTTTAAGCCTCAAAGTACTACTAATACACCCTGGTTGGAGGAGGCATAGGGGTGCAAGGGATCTCTGATGAAGGCAGGTACCTTGACATGCAGTGATCACAAGAACCTTAAATTGGATTCTGTGTTTGATGGAGAGCCAGTGGAAAGCAATAAAAAAAATCTGTGTCACATGAGACCTGTTGGAGGACTAAGGTCAACAGCTTCCCAGCAGCATTTTGGACCACTTGTAAACAATCCAGGGAGATGACAGTACAGGAATGACAGGTTGGATCTGAACCAGGGACGTCATAATTTATGCTCATCACCTTTAGGCTGTCAGGACATAATTCAGTTGAGGTTGTAAGACAAAACCATATTGGAGTAAACTGAAAGCCTCTGAATGACTGCATTTTATATTGTGCCGCTGTGTAGGAATTCTCAGTTGTCTTTTTTTTTTTTTTCTTTAACTTTTTATCAACCTATAAAATAGGACACTTTGATGTATGAAATGACTTCAGTTTTGCTGTAGATCAAACTAATCTTTGGATGTCAAATAACTTACTTTTTTCCCCCCCTTCTTCTTTTTTCAAAATATGTCATTGTAAATATAAACCACTGATCTTGAAGACCTCTTCCACATGACAGAAAATGTATTATGGGCATCACTGATGAGTTCCTACGAAGCTTTGTGAGAAAGACACAAGACATATATATCTATTAGCAGAGTTGACTTTATTCATGATGCCCATACAAAGCAAAACACACCAAAACAAAACCCCAAAACAGCTCTTCACGTGCACAAAATGCTCCAACACTCAAATGTGGAAAACTGACATCAACATCACTTTGTGGATGAGACTGTTCCAGTCAATATGAAAGAGACAGATTTCTAAAAAAAAAAAAAAAAAAACTCAAACATGTTTGCTAAACAGCAAAGAGAATCTGTTCTGTTTCATACTGTAACCCATGCTGCTTTAAGCACAAACAACTTGACAAGGCTCTAAAGCAAACATTTGTTTTGGTGAATTGCTGCAACATTCATCTACAAAAATTAAAGATTGAAGAGAGGAGGATGACTTAGTGATAGTCCACCAATAAACTGTCAAAAACACAAAGCAATCACGAGTATTAGCTGACAGGCCAGGACAGGAAAGAAAAGCATGTATGTGCACATACACACACACACACCAAACACCTTTGCTTTCCCTACTTAGACTTGCTTTCATTTCCAAGAGACTTAACCTAACATAACCAATACTTTCCTAGCCCAATCCATAACCTGTGTCTTCACTCTGAAATATAATGAATTGCGTTATGGAGTCCGGCATTTTGGTCCCCATAAAGCTGTCAGACCCCACAAGGAGAGCGTGGTTCCAGTTTTGGGACCCAACAAATATAGAAAAACAAATTCGAACTCACACACAGCAGGTTTCTAACAGCTTTCTGACAGCTTTACCCCACTGAACCAGAACAACACATGTACATCTACTATATTAGTGCTACTTACAGAGCAATGTCCTTGTGCATTTAACTGTATGTTACATGGACAACACTTTACTGGAGATTGTAGGTGTTTTCTTACAGCTGACAGAATTTTCAGGAAACAGTCTACGTTTCTATCTAAACACGAGTTTACATTTTTTTTGTGTGTTTGTTGAAAAGCATAAATTGAACCAAATCCTGATCAAAATGCCTCCTTCATTAGCAGTAGTCATGTTAGTGTAGGCCATGTTAAACCCATTTATGCAAAACGGTTTTCATACCGTACTTGTCTGCTACAGCTGTGCTATTTGTCCTACAAGCAGAGGGTTAATTTATTCAAGCTAAATGGAGACTGGCATGTTTCTGACCGAGTTTTCAGGATAATTGCCAAAAGTACCATCAAAAATGAAAGTGCACTCCATCTCTAGTCCCGGTTTTCGAGGTGAAATGGCCCTCTTCTATAGTCAGAAACTTCCCAGTATTTATTATGCGTATTAGTAAGTGCTGAGAGAAACCTGGAGTAATGACATCAGGGAGGGGGACAAACTTTAAATGACAGAGAACTGGATGCCGTGTTTGTTGAGGCGGTCGATCAGGGTGGTTTTCGCAAAAGCAGCTCCTGGGGTGTACACTCCTCCCCTGGAAATGAAGCAAAGTAAAAAGAATTGAATTACAACCTAAATTAATGTCATACCCAAGTCTGAGGATCAAGTTGTATTCATGTGATTTATGGTTGTTAAATCATTATAAAGGGATGGGCATTTCAAGCAAAACATGTTATTCAATAGTAGCCACAACATATTTGGCGATGACTTTTTAGACCTGCTGTATCATATAGAGGCACAGGCTTATACTGATATAATAACCAAATTCTTCCAAGGCCTTTAATAATCTCCAGGCGCCAAGTAAAAACAAGATGCAAAAAAATTTCAAATCTGTTTTGTCAGACAAAGTCATGGTCAGATGAACCATTTGAATATCTAGAAATCATGAGCCATCCTTCATCATTATACTGTAGAAAAATAAAATAAATACTTTTTTCTGGCTCGTGCATTCACTGACAAACACATTAAATTACAAGAGAGAAAAAACACTGTTCAGTGCAAAACTGCCACATCTGTGTGTGTCTGTGATGATCAAAAATACATAAGCTCACTCTCACTTCCTGAAATAACTTTTATGTTGTTTCACAGTTTATTGTCTCCCACTTTTAGTCTTTCTATTAAAATAAAGGGCACAAACACATTCCATTACTGTCTGGTTTATCAAAGATTAACAATCAACCAGTTCCTTTGAGACCATTTTACACATACTTGTGGGAT
The DNA here is from genome assembly GCA_963678695.2 of Diplodus puntazzo. Lineage (NCBI taxonomy): Eukaryota > Metazoa > Chordata > Actinopteri > Spariformes > Sparidae > Diplodus > Diplodus puntazzo. Next base: position 10,512,967 of record OZ023155.1, on the reverse strand, counting down.
GGATTGAAAAACATTATTATAAATAAACAAAAACACTGGTGATATGGTTTATCGTGCATGATGATAACTCACGCTTTGGGCAGGTCCGCAGGCTCGTTGAGAATTGTTAGAGCAGCCTGTACCATGGCGATGGGCGTGGCCACATATCCACACTCTGATTAATAACAGAGACACAATCAAAATAACCATTAGACATATCAAGGAAGGTGGCAAACAGTCTGGCTTACTAACTGCCTCGTTATCCTGCCTGTGCAGAACAGACAAATGAGCATTTAACATGATTAACATGGTTTAGGTTTGTTCTTACTCCACATCTATGTTTTGAAAATGTGACACAATCTGCATTTGGAACAAGCTGTTGGCTGAATGGGTCAAGTACAGGACTTTCACCCAGGAGACTGGGGTTTGTTTCCTGTTTGGAACATATTATAATAACGCAGTTACCTGGTCCCTGAACCAATGTGCGGATCTTGCTGTTAGGTTTCCCCTGTGAGGGGTCCTGTCCCTCTGAGTAGCCCTCTCCATAGAGGGCAAACTGGAAGGATGAACCCTCCATCTAAAAACACACATAACACAGAAAACAGAGCATCATTTCCTTTTCTTATTCATAAACAATAAAATCTGGATATATTTTATGTTCTGTCAGCTCTTTACCTGCTTCCTGCTCGGTCCAGCCTTGGAGAAGAGTCCAAAGGAGAAGAACTCTGGGTGCTGAGAAAGTGGGCAGATAAAAGCATTCACATTTACCAGCATGCTTATGGATTCATATTCAGTTATAGTCAGTGGTGACATGTGAACTGTACTCTGCTGTGTGTGTTTTTTGATGCATGCCATGTTTGTTTACCTTGATGAGCAGATTACGTCCAAAACTGAACTTGACCAAGAACCAGAACATCATGCCTGCAAACATCAGCTTGATAACGCTCCCGATTCCTCCGATTCCTGCATACGCTCCATACTGAACCTAAAGTAAACAATTACAGATTATAGAAGACAAGGATGGAAACAGTCTAGTCAAAATGTCATGTCTAACAGAAATTACAAAGCATTTTTGACAAAAGCAGCATGCACACATTTTTCATAGTCTGCCATGAAGCCCAATTCTTTCCAAATAACTGGATAAATCCCGATCAACAAAACAAAGTTCACAACCAGCTTTGCACCAAAAAAGTCTTTGATCACAAATCACGTCTTTCATACTAAAACTGAAATTAGACACACGGGGAAGATTATTCAACTAGCATCATGTGGGCCGCATTCCACCTTTTGACAAGTCTATCGTGGTCTTTTGATCATTTCATTAGAACGCCAATTTGCCAATTTCTAAGTTTTGTCTGTTGCCAAGCACAAAAATATTTTCATTTCATTGGAAAGTTTTAAACCAGACTCTTTAAGCAGGGGGATTCCAGGATTTTCAAACAGACAACCTACTTTTAAGATTGAAAAGATGCATTATGTTTTCCTTAACTTTTATATACATAACGATTATTTTTTAATTGTAAAAACTAATACATCGGAAAGAAGGTGTGTTGTTTTTGTTGTTTTTCACATTCAAATTCCGAGCTTAACAGGTCAGACATACAGGATGTAGGAGAACTGAACTATGGCCGTCATACATGATGTTCTTGTTGAAGTTTGTTATGAGTTAATCAATGGAGGGAATTCAACACAAAGACAGAGTGGGCAAATAAAATGCAGAATGTGAAGCCTGACCGGTGTGGTCTGATGTTCCTCCACCAGGAAGCGTTGACTTCTCTTCACAACGGAGGGATCAGAGCCCATGAAGGGCACCGTGTACTGCTGGATCTCATTGCTGAAGAACAATGTTCCCCTATAATTGCACAAACACATGCAAAGAAACACATGCTGAGAAAACAACATGACATGAAAATGTGTGAAGGAAACTGTAGTACATGCTTGTATGTGTGCTGAGGGATTGTGGGATATAACCCTGATTTAACCCTAACATTTAGAGCCAGTCAGCAGCCATGACACCACCACTACATGGTTTGTCCAGCAGATAGCACTGACGAGATTGTTTTTCCAAACCGTAGAATGTCCTGCTTAATGCCTTGACTCGTTAATGATTAAATGTCAGAGATCCTAATAAAACAAATATCTTAATCCTATTTATCCATTTTAAAAATGCAATACTAGCCACATTACAGATCATACAAACATGTTTTATGGCTGATGCCATCTACTGCTTTTCTTGATAAAATCGCTGTCAGCCTGACAAAATACACAGAAAAACAAAAGAAGAACTCACAGCTGGATGATTGGGTTTGTGTTTTCATTCCACTTGTACATTTCGGTCAATAAAATATAAAATGTAACAGGTCCAATAATGTCCACAGCTGTCCAATTGTTTTCATGAAAACTTATGTTCCAAAGTTTATCTGAAGTTACTGTGATGCTTCATCCGTCAGAGTAGGGCTGGGCGATATGGCCTCAAATCAATATCACGATATATTGAGCAACTCACCTCGATAACGATAAATGAACGATAAGCAACCCCCCCCCCCGCGCACCTAAAAAAAAGGAAAAAAAAAATCCTGTGTATTTACAGAAATGCCACTTTAAAGGACTGTAAAACTACATTGTAGTTAAGATTTATATTATTTATTTAGTAGTTAAGAACATCTGAAAAGCACAGATTACTTGAAATGACAACAACTGAACAAGTTTAAAAGTATAAAATATACAGTCCCTTATAAACAAATTCTAAGCTTCTCGCTTTTTTTATTTCTTGAATCGCGTGGTTGTACTGCAGGTGGTGGAAGAGGTTGGATGTAAATAAATAAACATTTTGAGGATTTCAGAATCAGAATCTAAGACATGAGACAAAATAGTGTAGAAGTTGAAATTGCTGCTTAATAATATGTTAACCTCTTGAGCATTAGAGAACTTTTTTTAACCATTATTTTCTTTATCATTATATATTTTGATAGACACAGAATCTGTTTCAGAAGTCAGTGGGTCACATGACATGGAAGCTATTGAGAAAAATCAAGATTTGTGCACTAAAGTACAATAAACATCGCTGTGTCTCATTCGTCCAGTTTACTAAAACAATCTGCTGCTGGAGTCACTGGGCCCCATGACATGGAAGATATTCAAAGAACTGCAATTATTTTGTATTAATATATTTATGCCAAGTAATTTGATGACAGTCCCTAAATCAGTTTCCAGCGATTCAGTGCCATGTTCTGGGAGGTGAGCTAACCGTCCTCCTGCTGCTCACACTGGGTGAACCTCAGTAAAGTCGCGGCTGGACCCGAGTAGAGCTTAGAATCAAGCCCGACCGACCCGAGCCCGTGCACAATGTGTCCAAGCCCGAGACCGATTTAAACCCGACAACTGTTTAATACGTGGGCTGTTATAACCGACGTTCTCGACTACAATTGCGAGTTGTTTGAACTACAGAAATCTTAATGAATAATGCAACAAGTGTCGCACTTAATGCACTCGACACATATTATCACGGCCCACGACTTGTTTAAAATGTGTCCACACCTCCGACTTTCCTCCACACTTGCTCAAAGTTAATTCTACTGTTTTTATTTTTTTCTTTACATCTTCAGGTTCCATGTTGCACTTAAGCTACACAATCAGTGATGCCGGTAACGCGTTACTAGTTTTGTCATTTTCCTTAGTAAAAATATATATTTTTGCTTTCTTCTTGTGTCTCGGGGAGTGACGTCACGTACATGAGAATTCACGTTTCTCAGCATGAGGTCACTCACGTGTCAGACCCCGCAGAGACACAAATGCAAACAACAATGGAGGGAGGAGAGAGATGCACGTTTTCTAGCTGGAAATACAGTCATTATTTTGAGTTATTAAAAAATAAAACACAATTGTTTGATCAATGGACGGCCGGCAGAAGACAGTGACCTGTTGCAGCCTTTGAACGCAGCATCATTACACAAACTGTCCGCGACTCACAGCGAGAGTGGGTTCACTCGATTACTAACCTGGCATAGCTTGTGTTGCATCGGGGGGCGGAGTTTGCCATCAAATTAATGTAAAATAAGCACATACGCCGGGTAGATTAATCAAGTGGACCTAACGTGTCCCCCTGTCCCTAGTGGATGTTACCCCTATGACACCGAATATACCGACATGGCCAAAATGACGTCGGTTATCGTCGTAAATTTCGGTATCGGTAAATTTTCGGTTTATCGCCCAGGCCTACGTCAGAGTCAGCCAAATCAAGAGGATATCTTTCCAGGTTAGTCTTTTTAGTACAAAATGTTCCCTCTCTGAATGACATGAAAAATTGTGGACCTCTAAGCATAGGAACTTTGCTCTGTACACATTACTGTATAATATAGCAGTGTAATTGCCACTGAGAAAAAGTTGAAGGATCTGATTTATTTTGAAGAAAGATAACAAGGGATTACTACTGTACGTACCTGCGTTTAAGCTTGGAGCCCACAGCAGGGAGAGGTTTGTGATTAAACTTCCTCCTGAGACTCTGGAGCTTTTGGCCGTCAGCAAAACCGTAGACGGCAGACTGCCACGTGCCATCGTGGATACATCCGCCCTGATGGAGAAAAAGAAGCAAGAAAGCTTTGAGATCAGCATACAAATGTGAAACCACATACAAATGACAAATGAATGTACATAGTAATAAAGTTGACTTACCTCAGATCCTGCGCTGACAGTCAGGAAGCTCTCAACAGCTGTCAGCGTACCTGTGGATAAACGCACAAAATGTTATAACAATAAATCTTTAATAAAAAAAAGTAAAGTGAGTTAAGCAGTGTGTCTGTATTTTTGTGTTTATATAAGTGTATGTGTGCATGTCAATGCGTGCATACCCTTAAACTGGTCCCTGGTATAGATGACTCCCATGTCTGCAGGTATGGAGTCGAATCCACAGCTCCCTATGATGTATACACCCTTTTCAGCTGCCTGGCTGTTGTAGTTCAACTGCATTCCCTCCAGAAACTGCATGCGGCAAAACACACAAAAATATGTAAGAGCACAAACAGAACGCATACACAAATGTTTTTTTGTGTGCCTGTTAAACGATGAATGATTATTCTATAATGTACCAATTTACACAGATTTATGGAGCTTTATCAACAATGACTGTTTAGGTAGGCAGAGAGGCGCTTTTACATTCTGTCCTGATATGGTGAAGGTGGTGGAGTGTTTTGTGCAGCTTTTGGCCAACATTCAAACCTCAAGTTAGGTTGTCAGAGTGCTGCTGACTCCTGAGACATGCTGCATTACAGAGAGCAGCACCTGACAGCGAGAGAAATCTGCTGTCAAGCAGCCAAGTGACGGATAATTTAGCCTAACAAGCTACATCATGAAAGGCAGCATGTCTCCTATTTAATCCAAACCCAAACAACAGCAACGCAGAAAAATATGTCCACTGACAACAGGCAGGTCGAGAAAGAAGCATAAAATTCTTACTTCTAAATATGGTTAAATTCAGTAATATTATGCAAAATGAATATCCTATCTATCTATCTATCTATCTATCTATCTATCTATCTATCTATCTATCTATCTATCTATCTATCTATCTATCTATCTATCTATCTATCTATCTATCTATCATTTTGGTTGCACCAAAGGAAAGAGGAAAAACTCCATTTGATTCTAGTAATAAGTAATATATGTGATGATTGATGTTGATGGAGTGACTTACAGTGTCCACACATTAGAAATTAAAAATGCAGCACTGTGCACAGACATACCTGAGGCTCTCCACTGATGTCAATATGGTGGGCTCCGTTCTCCACACAGGCTTTGACCACTGGCTCGCCGTAGAACCTGTACTATACACACAAACCCACAAATGAGTTAATCCACTGTTCCATATCACCTCTTTTCTCTCCTGACTTAGTTGATGGCTAATTCCCCATCAGCTATAGTTCTTATCACTGCTCAATCCAAGCCTTATTTTTGCCTGCTGGTATCTTTGATCAGCATATCTCCCCCAGATCCTATCTTGACCTGAACAGGCCCCACATGTTTATACTGCAGCAACAACACATGACACCTTTGCTCTTTGAACAAAAATTAAGAAAGAAAAGAAATACTTTACTTTGCCCTGGTTATACCAGATTTACTACATTTATGCTCACACAGGTTCGTCTCCTTGTGGCTTTAACTGTATGCCTCAGTTTTAACCAACAGTAGGTGGTCACTGCAGTGGAATGACAATGCAAAGCAGTGGTGGAAGCCTACTTTCCATTCTGACTTTAATACAATACGACTTATTGTGTGCTGTAAGTCAGTGGCATTCATTGTGTAAATGAAGGCTGCTCTGTGACAGAGAGAGAAAGAGAGAGAGAAGAGATCGACGGAGCAAAGTGGAGCTACACTGATGCCAAACGGAGATGCCAACATGCCAATGTCGTGAGATGATGTGAGGCAAAAGTGTTTTGTGCCATGTGATGGAGCTAGAAAGTTCTGTGTGTTAGAGAAAAATAAACAGGGGGGCACACGTGTCTGTGGAATTGTCTACTTACAGGCCCGACACAGTTGAGAACAATCACAGCCTGTTTGCACATGGCTGCCAGGGAGTCTGGTTCCCCTACATCAGCCACGATGATGTCCACCTCTGACCTCAGCTCAGGCTTACCTGCACACACAGACACAAACTTTGCAAAGACAGGTGGTATAATATATTTTATGGTTAAATAGTCTTTCTTTTTATTCCCAGATGTAAATACATTAGTACTGTATAACTGTGGGATGATGAATATAGTGAGGATTAAGGAGGAGCAGCAGAAACTACGAGAACATAGATCATGTATATATACGCTTTAAATGTGTCACTGTAACTATCTGGTGCTTGTTGGAGAAAACACACCGATCTGTCTGAACAGACAAACTGTATTTTTTAGTGCTAACCAGCTGTGTGTGTGTGGTGTCATGGATGGCGACTGCACAGCGAGCAGCTATGTTCCATCAGCTGTTGCGCCTCTAATCCTCTGGAAACTCACATTACTGTCATAACAGCAGAATAGCTCCCTGGTGTTGATCCAGTTATGAACTTCATTTCCATGTTCAGAGCATTGCACCAGTAAAAAAGATCGTAAACCTGAACAAATTACCAGCATTAGTATATATTTATTACCCCTTCCACATAATAGTTGCCTTTAGTTGGAGCTGAAATGATTAGTCAATTCATGGATGAGTAGTCACAATTTTTTTTCTAAATTGATGACTAATGAAGTTTTGATAAAACTTCTCCAGAAAAGGGAGGGACAGTTTTTCTCTTTCACTGAAAACAGAAATCTTGATCTATACATCCTCTATATCTTCACAATACGTGAAGATGTCACCATGGCAACACATCAGCGGTAAATGCGATGGACATGTTTGCCAGTTTCTGACATAATATAGATACATTAATGAATTCATGAGATTTTTTTTATTTATTAGAATCCATTGAAACTCGTTGCATTTCTGTCTTTGGAGTAATCAAATAAAGTTATTGCTGTTGGATTAATGCTGATCATCAGAAAACATGTTGACGAAAAGTTTGATTGAGTAATCGTTTACGGAATCAAGTTGAACTTTAAATAATTTGCTGCATCATGTGGTGTGACTTTGGTGTCATCACACCACATAAGTTACACAATTTTTTTTTACCAACAGGTTCGACTGACTTGGCAGATACAGACTTACAACCATGCAGATATGCAGCGTTCAACATTGATTGGTTGAATAAAACATCATCAGCTGATGGGACTGCAAGATTTCTTAATAATGATGATTATATTTGCTTTAATGAGATCGTTAACTCCTGCTGGCAACGTCGCCTGGACTTTGAGAGACAGAGTTTAGGGTCATGGACATGTAAAATCACTATCAGTGAGCTCCACTTGGGTGTGCAGATAAGACATCCTGAGTCGGAGTTAGGCAACTTCCCTTTATCTAGGGAATGGACCGTATTCTTGGCAAATCGGATTAAAATCACAGCTCACCAACTACAACACCGTTGCATTTCACATTACCTCATTTGAGCAACTTATTTCAGAAGCTAACCCTGTCGAAGGGCTGACAGTTCTACAAACACTCTGCTTTAACACAGATAACTTCCTAGGGTTGACCAGATACATACTGAGGACTCCGGCGGCCTGCTCCAGAACTTTTTCCAGCTTCTGCTTGCTCCTGCCAGCCACGGCCCACTTCAGGTTCCCCTTCGGTCCCTCGGATATAGTCCGGGCCACCTCCTCCACCACAAACTGCCCGGTGAACCCAGAAGCTCCGAAGACTACCAGGTGGTAAGGCCTGCTAGATGTAGTTTCAACACGAGCCATAGTGACAGCAGACAGACTGGAGGAGCTCAGCGCCGCACCTTCACCTCTCTGACAGACTGACAGGACTGAGCCAGGGCTGCGTGCAGTTTTGACAGCGCTTCTTTGTCTACTTCCGTAGCAGCGTTATGCTAACATTTTAAAGCATGAACCACTGTGGTAGTTTTTAGCTATGTAAACAATAATATGCGTCGTGTTGCGTTAAATGTGCATCTTCCAAACAATGTATATATTTCTGGTAAGGCGCGACATATAATACATTTAGTTTGTTTTAGCATTCGCATGTTAGCATGACAACTTCCTCGACATTCTGATTGGTCCCTGCGGCTGTCGCCTGTCAATGACGTGTATTGCGTGCGCCAGCGACGCCACGAGAATTGCAAAACAAGTGTGGGGTCGCGATGCGAAGGGCTCAATGTCACGGAGTTTTACCAGCGAAAAGACCAAAAAGAAACACCATTAAACCTCTGGTGTAGTCTGATTTGGATATAAAGGACAATTTGCAATAAGGTATGTCTGTGTTTCTCACGACGCAACGACACTGGTTGCATTTTAGTTCTAAGTGACGTTAGCGTAGCTTCTTTAGCTAGTCGGCTAACAACTTCGATATTGTCAGCATCATCAAGCTGACATACACCTTCGTGTAACAGATCGCCTGCTAAGTGAATTTGTGCATCTTTAACAAGGGGATGACCAAAGTCCGTGGGCTTGACGGGTGAAGGACAGTGATAACCTCTCCAGGGAGGCCGATTAGGAAATTTACCTCCCCACGTGCGACAAGAACCTACTATGCTCACTTTTAGACACTTGTGTTAAAGATATTTTTGAATTACGATATTAACTGAATTACATTAAACATGTACACCCTGTCATTTACAATTTTATTCACTGTATGGCCCCTTTAACATACGAGAGTAAAACTGAGTTAGCTGCTACAATTAGACTCCAGCACGTGTCATTTAAGAATGATATTATTTAATAATAATGTTTCAAAGTTATTCAATGTCACTGAAATGTCTTTTATTAATCTTAACATCCCTTGTCACCTTCTCTCCCCACACCCTCTAGGCAGTGACCTCTTGAAGGGGTCACCCTATCCCCATCCTCTCTTCTTCCTCTGTAGTCACAGGTCCACTGGTCCATCATGTCTACCCAGATTTGTAGAGTTGTGGAGGTGCTGATGCGCTCTGCTTGCTGCCAGACCATCAGAAGTAGATCCTGTCTGCACAAGGCTGTGCTGGCCCCTGGCGCTGTATCCGGCCTCTGTGCTCCCGGGGCTCCTATGCTTCATAGAAGGGCCTATAGCCTTGACACTCTGTCTTCGGGTCCTGGTCGACCCAGTCCAAACTTACAACAGCCTTCTGCAGAGAGGACATCCCCAAGTTCATCACTCACACACAGGAATCTGTCTGCTGTGGCAGTACAGGTAGGCGGCTATCTCTGGCTTTGTTTCTGGACACTAATCTTCCACTGCTGCTTGGAATATGTGAATTTCCAATCAAATGCCCCCCCCCCCATAATGAGATATAAAATTATGGAAAAGGTCTTTCTTTCCATCAGCAAATCTTTTTGTGGTATTTACACCAGCGTTCACACACCTGGTCCATGATCCTCCAGCTGTTTTCACGCCGTTTGTTTCGGTTGCTGCAGTGACAAAAGGGCAAGCACAACAGCCCACACACCTCCTCTGAGGGAATCATCAAGGGCCTACAGGCTAGTTGAAAGAAGTAAAACCTCCAACATGTCTTGAGTCTGCTCTATGATCAGCCTTCTTATCAAAACTATGTCCTACCTTGTACAGCTGGTTTTCCTTGATTGTTGAGGTGTAAAACACATATCGTAGATCTGCTCAATTGTTTTGCTTCAAACAACTGTAGTCAGTCCACAAGTTGACCCTTTATTATTTTATTTGTATCATGGTGTATTCTAGTTTGCTGCAGCTGCTGCAATGCTCCAATTTTACCTCAGCCTGAAACTGTCAAAGTTTCAATTTATGTGCTTTTTGTCCCTTAACATAGTTTATAATTCCTCCCTGGACCACTTTGTGTGTGGAGAAGGTGAAGGCATTGTTTGATAACTTGCATTTGTGCAGTAGAATGAAAAAAATGATGTAGAAAAAGATTATCAGGGATTGACAATATAATGTGAGTTTTTCACAGCTTTTGCTGATTGCTTTCAATCTTTATGTGCACTCATGTCCTTCTCCAGGGCCAGCGTCGTCCTCTGTGCCGCTATGACTTCCTGGACGTCGGTGAGGTAGAGGAGAATATACGACGTGCTCAGTCATGTAAAAAGCTGCGACACTTCATAGTGGACCCAGACTTGGCTAAACTGGTAGCACAGCATCTTGAACCTGAGGATGCTAAAACTGTTATATTAGAATGTGAACCAGGTATGTATTTGTGTTTAAGTCAACGACTTATTGTATGAATTGTTGTTCTTCTTTTTTGTACAAATATTTTCTAAACAGTTCTCTTTTGACCGTAATGGCATAGTGAAAATTGTGCTGTTTGTGTGCAATTTGTCAGTGAAACAACACAAAATTGATTGGTTGTGTTTGTGGCTGGCTTTCTTAGGTCCTGGGGTGTTGACTAGAACACTGCTAAATGCTGGAGCTCAGAGAGTCGTGGCTCTTGTAGGGGATGGGGCCTTCTTAAAAGACCTACAGGTAACAGAATCATCTGCATCAAATTACTTTATGTAGACTTATGTGTAAGGCTGAATGAGTGCTTGGCTGAAACAAGTGTCTGTCACAGATAATGTACTTTTTACAAGTAGTAGTAGAAGTAGAGTGTGTCTGCTGAGTAAAATATGTCAATATTGGTAGTTGTGATGAAGGTAAATAGTCATTCGGTAGCTGACTGAAGATTGTGTGTTCACATTTAAAGAAAAACATAAAATACAATTTTTTTTCTGCAAATCTGAAGATCAACTCTGAGGCTGTTCTGTAACTAGTTTCTACAGAAACAGATAATGGTGCACTGGCTCATCTCTTCTCACATAGAGATCTTTGTTGTGACCAAACTCAGTTTAATTGGCAATGTTTATTTGTTTAATTAATCTTGATTCCCTTGTGTTGCAGTAAACTAAATTATGTCCTCATGTCGTAGGAGTTGGAAAATAGCCTTGATGGCCAGCTGGAGGTGGTTCACTGTGACTACTTTAAACTCGACCCCATGGGCACTGGAATCCTTAAAGCCCCTATCATGTACTCTGACAAACTGTTCAATGACCTGGGGATATCAGAGGCTAGCTGGACTGATGGTGAGAAAAAGAAACCATGCTTACACACAAACCTGAGGCACAGCTATGTTGACAAATCACACATACAGGCACACAGACGGGGGTTTTGTTTAGTTGGGCCTCTCTCGCTGCAAAAAATAAATAAATCAACTCCTTCATACAGTTAGTAATATCCTAACACTTAGCAAGCTATTAACTCCTTGATCAAGTGTATTTAAAACATTTGATTGATGGAACTTTTTCTGCAACTCACATTACATCAGTATAATGACTTGCATCTTTCATACACTTAATTGAATGATGACTGTGCTTTGTATACTCTTCCATCCCTTGAAGTTAGTCTTTTGGTAATGTATTTGTGTGTATGTCTCTCTCTAGACATTCAGGTGAAGGTGGTGGGAATCCTGCCCCAGTCTGAAGAGCGTAGCAAGATGCTGAAAATGGTTTACGCTTTGTTTGAACGGCTGTCTGTCTACAGATATGGGAGAGTCGAGCTCAACCTCTTCATAAGCGAGAAGGAATACATGGTAAAAGAACAAGAGCATTACCAATATCTCAATCTGTAGAAAATGATTACCAGTAAATCTATTGCTCATAGAGTTATAACCTCAAGTGTGTTTGTCTGTCTTCATGAGGATGGCGAAGGTTACATCCATGCTCACAGAGCTTAAAACCAAGTCAGATCTATACTTAGTTACTGCTGCGCCTGTCAGTATAATCATCCACTTCGGTGATCTGCAAAGAAAATAACCCATTCGCCATATTCATGTTGACACCTCGATCAATAGTTGGTGCTTAGGCAGACTTTCTGCCTGGTAACTTAATTGAATCAATAATCTGATTATTTCTCCCATCAGAAACTGGCGGCTCGTCCAGGTGACATGATGAACTACAGAGCCTACGGTGTCCTCTGGCAGATGGCCTGTGATATTGAACTGCTGCACAAGGTACAGCATGAAGGAGGGGGATTATGCAAATGTATGAAAAACCGGCAAAGATGGAGAATCAAGCATGTTTAGAGGTGTTGAAGTAATGATTTTTCCCAAAAAAAAACACTTGCGCAAAACTGCTGCATTAAATCTACTCTGGCAAAATACAATTTACTCAAAAAAGATATGTTACAGTGGTTTGTTTTATAATGCTTGGTTCGTAAAAAGCGAATGCCTGGGATCAGCCCACTAAAATTTCCAAAGACTGATGGAAAAGTCTCCTAGTCGTCAACCTTCTCTTTCTGTGCAGGAGCCCTGGGACTCGTTTGTGACATCAAGAAAGTCTACACGTAGAGTCAAGGTAAGAAAGAGAGCAGACTCGATAACGATGCAGTGTGAAGTGTTTGTCAATTTAAATATAACGTCTCCCCTCATCCTCTACCTCTCCGTCTCCCTCCCCCAGCCTTCCAACCTGTGCCTTGTGCGCCTCCGTCCACGCGCTGATCTGTTCTCTGGCGGCCTCACTCCTTCTAATGCTCCAACTCTGATGATGATGATCAAACAGTTGCTGGCGAAGAGGAAGGCCAAGCTCATTGATAGACTCAAGTAAGCCATGCACACACATAGCTATTGAGACAGGCTGCAGAATAGATTGTTTCAAATGATACATGTTCTGGTCACATCTTCCTCTGGTTTATTGTCTGTCTTTGTGTGTGTGTTTTTTTTTTAATAGTCTCTGGTGTCCAGATAGTGGGAGTAAGCTGATATCGGAGATGGGCATGCAGGAGGACATACTCATAGGCCATGTATACCCAGAGGAGTATCTTCGACTGTTCCAGCTGATGGACAAGAGTCAGGAGTTCACCCAGAGCTGGCTTTATGAGGAGATTTTGGAGAACACACAGAGGGATGGTTGGGCCTAAAATATAGACATACAGGCCATGTGTATAGTTTTTTTTTTAGAAATTAAAGAGAAAAGTAAACAAAAACATGTGTATAATATAATGCTAATTTAATATAAATGACAGTAACAAACTGTGTATTTAATGAAATAAAAACACATAGCTGAAACATACATGTATACATTCAGAAACACAAAAGATTCCAATAATTGAAATGCTTATGCAGAATAAATGAACAGAATAAACATTTATGTTACCTGACATGAGACGCTTGTGTGAGAGCGGAATGGTGAGAATGTTTTTGCCTGTACATCGAATTACTGTCTGACTGTTGTCCTGAACTGGGATTCCCATGAGTTGAACATTTAAGACAAAATCTCAGTAGCAGAAATGAGGGTTGGTTTTCTTTTGAGATTTGTTTGTGGGAGAAAAAAAAAATATTTCTGCAATGGAGCGATAGAGGAAAAAAGAAAACCCTAAATGTCTCATGTCATGCAAATTACACAGTAATAACTCAGAAATGTGCATGTATCATTTTTGAATGATTGATTTGATACAGCTGCAGTTTTGCTGATGCGGTATTGGTGAGGGCGGTTTCACATAACACAGCCCTGCATGTATCTTGTATAATACAACGTCTGGAGTAATGTTGCGGGAAGAAAGAGGTTTTTCACTGTGAAGCGCCATAGCTTGTATATTTTTGTATATTCATTGTCAGCACAGAAGCTTGTCTATATGTCTGATGTTTTTTTGTTGAATGTATAAGCTGCGTGACTGATTTGAAAGAAATCATTAAATCTGAATTTTGGTATAAATGTAATGTCTTGATTCCAGCCTTTGTTTTAGTAAACAGTTGTATCAGCTGTGCTCTTATATTGATGAGTCTGGGTGTTTTGGCCAGACTAAATCACTTTTCGCCCCTTGCTGCATACAATGAAAACATAGTGATTGTATAAGATGTGATAAATGATGAATACTTCTATAGTTTGAATTGTGTACCCATGTGTCATGAAAGTACGAGTTCATCTCATGCATGAACACACCTGCAAAAGAAATATAATTCTTAAACACATCATTTTACTGTAAAGGCCATTTCGGTAGACCTGATTGTCTGCTCCTCTTAAAGTGTGCCACCAGTTTTAAACTTTAAAGTGTATTCACAGGTCTTTGGGAGAACTATTGCAGATGTGAAAAAAAGTAGTTTAAAGCTGATTGTCTCCAGAGGAAGCTGCATGTTAATCTTATAAATTTCCTCCAGTGATGTCACTCAGTGGCTAAATTGCATTGTGCGTAATGTAGGTGGCGGGTTTTGAAAGCTGTCTACTGGTCCAGCATTGCATGGCTGTAACATTGCTGAAGACAATATTGACAGTTTTAAAACCAATGAACAAAATCCATACAGCAGAAACAGAGATATCGCCTCTTTTATGCCAGCCATTCTTCCTTTTCAAAACCAGGTGACAACATTACCCACAATGCAACTAGAACACTGAGTGACATCACCGAAGGCAATTCATCAGATTACAGTTGATTGTGCTATGTAGCACCATGTAGTGAAAATAGGTCATCTTGGAGGGAAGGCACTGGATTTAATTGTTTGCACTATTAATAAATCCCCTGTTGGAAAAAGAAAAATCCTACGTACTGACAGTATGGAGACACAAGATGGCGACAGAGCGTGCTGCGCCAGTAGCTTCACCACCACCACCAGCAGCAGCAGCAGCAGCACAGGCCTGATGACAGCGGTAGCAACGACCCAGACTGTCGGTAACACCTACACTCATTATACAGCGACAACATCTCCAGCAAAGTGTCTGATGCCCGAGCTGTTGCCATTCAGCCAACCTTTTCAGCCGTAAGTAACGTTACCACTGCGTTGTGTCGCAGAAGCTTTACAGCTATAACCATGTGAAAGCTAGGACACAAATGTTAAGGTGTGTAACATTTTTGAGGGCTTCTCTGCGGTGGGGAGCCCAGATGTGTCTACTGTAATCAGCTAGCTGTGGTTAGCTAGCAACAACAGCATAGCGTTACATTACGCCGCCGTTCCATACGTTAACGCTAACGGAAACATCGCTGTATCTTTTGGTTTCATGTTAGCTAGCTTTATTAATGTAAAGCCAGCAACTCTACTCTGACATTTTCTATCATTTTAATGAAATAGTACAAGCCTGTCAAGCAAGGTGACGATAAATCAACACAGTGCTTGCAAACGTTTCAACAGCGAGCAAGCTACGTATTTTTACTGTCAACATAACGTTATGCTAGCTAGCCTTTTAAATCAAAACCTAGCTAGGTTAATTAGCTGAGTAGCTGCTGAAGTCAGTGAACGAGCACGGAGTCAGTGGGAGAAATGACAGCCAGTCTGCTGTCACTGCATGTGTGTTTTCTGTCACTGCCTGTCGCTTTCCTGTGGGGGTCATCACGTTAGCTAACATTAGCTGACGTTAAATGTGATTATGTATGGACATAAACATCAAGTCAAACTTGTAGGACAGCTAGCTAGGTTAAACATATTTTTGCTGGGCCGGTTTGATGAATCCAATCCGATGCCCCACCTCTTTGAGAGTCTAGGGTGCAGTTAACGTTGCTGCAACACTCACTTGCAGACTGGCAACATTTTGTAGTGTTGCTGGTTTATATAAAATGCACATGTAAACACAGTGTGACGCTGTCAGTTTATCTCGCGTGTTTCTGACTGACCGTAGCTCTGCTGTCTCCTTGCAGTGGCCTCTCACAGGACAGACTCAAACACAAAGGTGGAAAAAACTTCTACCTTTGTCCCTCTGGCTGAAAACCCCTTTCTGTTTGTCCCTTCTTCTGTCTTTCATTATTTATGGTCCCCAGTGGTGTAGGTCAGGACAAAAAGAGGAGTGGATGGATGGTTGTATGGACAGATGGCTCTGTGGGAGAGGCACGCTAAAGGATTGTGTTGATGGATACAAAAAAAATACATCCACAAAGCTTAAGGAACATAAAAGACAGGTATAATCACATCTGCGTTTGTAATGTAGAGGTGGTTGTTGCGTAAGCCTCTGTGTCACAGTTGTTTTTAATGGTCTGGGACTGTTTTAGCTTTCCACGGGGACAATTAGAGATTGATGTAATTAGACTCCAAAACAGCTCTCTTATCACACACTCGGTTCTATTTAAAATCTCAAAGCCATGTTCATATCTGTCCGTGGGGATTTAACATGTATCCAGAATGTGTCGTCTCTTAAGATATATAAAGCTTATGCAACCGAAATGCAAGGTAGTTACATCATCCCATAGGTTCTTACCTCCCTTTGGAGACAACAGCCGCTCAGTGCTAGTTCGTTCATGGGCTCGTCTCCAGAGGGATTCCTATCCGACACATGTGTATTTGTTACCATGCTTTATGATTAATTGTCATGAGGATTTTAATGAGAATATGGATGCAACTAAAGCTGCGTTAGGAGCGTTTGCCCCGCCTTTCATTTGTATTTCTAAATGTTTTGGACTGAGTCTCACACAGGATTAAACGGAGTAACAGGAAGAACAATTAGCTAAGTGCTGCGGGAAACCAGGGCAGCCTTATTCCACTGAGGTGGGCCTTCATTAGCCTGTATGTGTGTGGTTGTGGCGGTTTTAACATGAAAATAGAACCAAAATTAATAAAACAGTTTTTGTATGTTTATATGGCTGTTGCTGTAGGTTACGGCATGCATATGCATGTTGTAGCTAGGCATAGGAGGCGAAATCAGTGCACTCTAAATTGTGAGTCATTTGTGTGTTTGTATTAGAAGCTTTGGAATGTCTGTTCCATGTGTATTTGGTGAAAGTTGGCAGGACCAGGCAGACTTGGCAAGAATTACTGCACTGAACAATATTAATTTCCTTTGAAGACCATCTCATGCTACTGATATAATGATAATGTAATCGTAGCATTATTACACAAGCACTCTTTCAAAGAACAATTCATTTTTAATTCTTAATAAATTAAATAAAAAAATAAAAAAATAAAACCACATGACCAAAACAGAAAATGAAATGTGGGAACATGTTTAGGAATAAAATAATGAATAAATACCCAGCTTGGTATTCTGGCATAATTTTAGCCAGACTGTTCAGAATCAGAATCAGAAATCCTTTAATGTCCCGCAGACGGGGAAATTTGTTTTGCAACAGCAGAATATTACAAGACAGAGCAATAGCAAAATAGACAAGATAATTAAAAAGGAAAGAAAAATAGAATCGGCGTATGCACATTTTTACATGAATAGTGCAAAAAAGTGAGAAAAAATAAGTACTAAGACCAGAGCGAGAGAAGCGAGTCTGGTCTCCATATTGCCTAAACAGAGAGCTTCAGAGGGAAGGAAAAAAGAATGGTTAAAAAGTACAAGAAGAACTATAAACATGGGAAAAAGCTCAAAAGTGAGCGAAAGCTGCTGCAACAGGCTGCCACTCACGCGGCGCCATCTTGGGAATGATTGGTGTGCAAACAGAACGGGCAATACTGAGGTCTGCGAAAAAAAGTCATTTACATACATCATCAAGTCGGTAAGATATACAGCTGGAGTAACTAATCTATCAGGTGTCAACTACTAGATTATTTTGATAATCAATGAACTGATTTGAGTAACACAACCATCTTAAATGTGAGTATTTTCTGCTTTCTCTACTCCTCTGTGACAGTAAAATGAATATCTTGGACTTGTGGACAGAACAAGACATTTGAAGATGCCATCTTGGGCTTTTGGAAAACACTGATTGACATTTTTCCCCATTTACTGATATTTTATAAGACCAAACAGCTAACTAATTAATTTATCAAAGAAATCAACAGACTAATCGACAGTGAAAACAACAATGTTATGTACCATGTACAATAATTAGGTAATGTAATTTTCACGACAGGCCTGCTTTTGTATGCCGTCTGGAAAGACTCATGCCATAGTAGTTTACCAGTTCATGCCCTCAGTAATTGTTGTGTCACACACTTGAATGCGTATGTTTACTTTGGGTAGTCCAGTGATTGGTTGTAAGGAGCAACAGTGACAAACCAAACTAACAGTTTTCGTACCTGTGTGCGTTTGTGTTCAGACGGTTGCTAAGTCACCCTTGAACACAAGTAGGGCAGTAAAATAAGGCAGCAGCTCTGCAATAAATCCTATTTTTTTTTTACAAGCTTATACTTTATATTCGTTTTGGAGCCTGTACTGTATTTTGCAGTATTGTTGTTTGGATTACACTGGTTAGTGGTTAGTAATATTCTTTCTTCCCAAGGTATGCCAGTAGAGGTGGACAGTATCTGAATGTATTTTTCCATGTATCACTTTGCCAGTTGTTGCTCTTTTGTTTTTTATTTTTTAATGTGTGTTGTAAATTGTCAGTGTTACTGCTCTTCTTAATCCCTCTACAATAACTTAACAGCACGATAGCCAACTTGTAAATATTTAGTGTTGCCATCTCTCTTTTTTATCTCTTGATCTCTGCATGTAATGTTTTAAGTTTCAGTTGTTGGTGTCGTAAAAACCGATTCTTATTGAAATGTTAAACCTGAATCCTAAATATTTGACATTTGAATGACCATTTGAACTTGAATCTTGTCAGTAAATAGACGATGTGTGGATATCTTTATTTACAGTAAAGTTGCAGGACAATCCTCTTTAGCCGTAATGAGCCGTAGTGTTCAGCTAGTCAGTGGTTTTTGAAAGGTTTAGGACTTGTACTGCATTTTCATTCATTTAATTTGTTGTGTTTCTATTATGCCATGTCAGTTTGTATCTTAAGAGTCAAAATCTTCTGAAATGCCCATAATGTAAAATAAGTATTCTGCTGCAGCAGCACACAGTGTTGTAGGACTGTTGCACTCTGGAGGTTTCTTCCAAATCTCTTTAAGCCCAAGGCTTTGTTTGACAACTGGGGAATGATGCTAAACTTGTTTCGTATCGCTCCCTTTCTAACTCACTCACTCACTTTCTAACTGTCGTCTCTGAGTGGAGTCCAGCTCTATCTGTTTCTCTCATACTTTCGGTCACTTATATATCGACCTGTGTCTTGCCTCTTTCTCCTTATCTCTGCAGGGTTGAAGAAGGGCTTGTCTAACAGGTGGCACAGACCTTCAGGCTGAAAGGGCGAACATTGTGAGGGCAGTGCCAGATGGATCATGGTGGTGAGTGTTTAAATCCAAAAGAGTAACACAAAATCAAGATCAACATATTTAGCAACCTCAAAACCACAATATTAATACAATATGGGTTTGATAAAAAAAAAAAAAAAAAAAATCACCCAAAGGCTTTTGAGATTGAGGAAGGCCGGGTGCGGTTTCTCACCTTTGCTGTGGCCTTGAGTTGCAGCTGACCTATTAATATAAAGTAAAAATCAACAGAATGGCATTCACACTGTTAAGGAATATTTTTTTTCCTTAGGGTTTCTTTATTAATGTAATTTTAACTGGTCATTTGTTTTATCTCCAGGTCAGTTTGAGAGTGAGGGCAGAGTAATGTCCCAAGTTCAGGCGGGTGGGGTTGACCTCTGTGATAACCTGCCGAGCCCTGAGGCTCTCACTGCCCAAACTCGTAACCTCAACGAGACAAACACGCTCACACAGAGTCAAAATCTCTCTGGAGGGCGTGGGCTCATCCAAAAAGCCTCTCTCAGCAACAATGGGAAGGACACGGGGGAGGAGGAGGAACAGGAAAAGGAGGGATGTAGGGGAGGGGGCAAAGAGGAGGATGAGGAAGAAGACATTGATGAGGTGATGAAGGAAGAAGAAGAGGAGGAAGTGTCAGAGGGATCAAGCTCTCAAATTCGCTGCCAGTCTCCAGACACTCCCATGACTGATTCCTCCTATTCTGAAACAGGTAGGGAACACATGATAGAGAAATTCACAATATACATGCACATGGACACAGACTTTTAAAAACAGTACTCAGATCCCCCTACAAAATATTGTAGAAATGTTATGCCTGGCAATGTAAGATTACCTTGTAATTATGGGAACCACAAGCAATATTCAGATAGACTGCTGCTATGAGTCATTGAAAATTAACTTGCACTGATTAACTGTGATAGTTCAAGAAGCGACCACCATTCTGGTCAGGGTTGGGCTTGCTCACTGTTGTTATGCCTTTTGAATGTTTTTTAACGAGTCAGCATTTGTGGATTGAGTTCAGGCTGGTTGGGAGGTAATGATGTCATTGTGATCACATGACTGACAGGGAATTGTGGGTGTAAAAAAGGACGAGACAAAAAGGAGTAGAGAGTAAACTCCTACAGTAGACACACACACACACACACGCACACACGTGCACACGTGTGCAAAAACTTGCTGTAGTGGTAAGCCTGTGTTTTTATGTTTTAACTAGGAGCAGTTGACTCTGTGTGCTCAGTTGTTCTCTGTGGTTTGTCAGTCCTTAGTTCCCTAAAAGGCAGGTATTAGTGCTGAGCTTATATCTGAAATCCAAAGCAATCCATATGTTTGTCTGTGGATTACAGTTAGAGCTGCATTGATTAGTCAATTAATGGATTAGAGGATCCAAAGAAAATTAGTTGACAACTATTTTGAATATTGATTGATCTTTGAAGTCATTTTTCTTGACTCTTGAATGTAGCGATTAACCGCTTTTCTTGGTCATTTGTGACGGTACATGAAGAGTTTTAAAGTTTTGACTGTTGGTTGAATAAAAAAAGGAGACCTGAAGGACTAACTTTCGTTTCTGGGAAATAATCTGCTGATTTGTCAGTAATTAAAAAAAGCATCAGTTTCAGGCCTGATGACAATGATACATGTTCCCTTACTTATACAAGGTCTATATTGCTACTAATAAGCCAAGGTGGTTGGTTCTTTTCAGTTATGTAAATCTTCTGACTTTTTTCCCAAAGATATTTCTTAGCATGGTATCGGAGTTGTGCTCTATTCTAACAGTATGTTATACACCTGTCTTCTCAGGAGTTTTAGATAAAGGTTTGCAGGTCCTCTTGTTACAGCATGTTCACCGTGTTCATGCTAATTATTCCCTGTCTTGCTCTCATCACTCTTTCTTTCCCTCTGCAGGCAGTCTGTTGGAGACTCCGTACCCCTTTAGCCCCGGTACCAGCCCTGAGCCGACTTCCCCTGTCATTCCAGTGGCAAGTCCAGAAACTCCATATCCTGTCAGTCAAGGCGCACTGAGCCAGAGTGATGTCAAAGTGGAGTCTCGTACCTCCGCTGAATCAGTTGCCTCCAACACAGGGTCCATTACGCAGGGACCCACCTTCACCACGGGGCCTATAGATTCTACTACACTAACTATGGCCTCAGAAACCAGGCCTACCAGCTCATCTGAGCCTACATGTATCACAGAAGCTACAGACAGGATAGCAAAAAATACTAACTTTATTACAGAACATTTTACCTCATCCACAGAGCCCATCTTCAGAGGAATTTCCGCTACAAATGCAGGACCTGTCACCTCAACTGCAGAGACTTTTACAACTGCTTGCACTACAAGACTCAACACTTCCACTGATTCCACTGCTATGAGTACAACAACAGGACCCCTTACACTGACCACAGGGCCTGCGACTACTGGTACAGACTCCACTTCAGCCACAGGATCTGTAACCTCAAATTGGGAACAAATTACCTCCACTCCAGTGCCCTCTTGTCTCTCTGTCTCCACCTGCGCCACAGGGCCTATTCCAAGCCCTGCTCTGCAGGAGACTCTTGAGCAGTTGGCACAAAGAGGAGATGACACTCACCTGCCACAATACCTTCACCAGGTAACCCCTTTATCTTACTTCTGGCATATGTCATATACTGAGAGCTGTATATCAGCAGTCACTTATTTGAAAAGACACTTTCCCTGTAATGATTTGTTAAAGTTTATTTGTGCTGTCTTTCTGTCATTTTCGTCTCTTTAAACTTTTGCTCTCACGCTAGTCATTAAATCACTGTTATCCACTCAACCCCATAATCGCATTGGCACTTTGTACCCTGGGGCATGGGTGTCAGGCATTCAGTATCTATACTCACAGACACAAACACAGACATTCACACAAGTGTCCACATTAGCCACACTACACAAGAAACATACATGAGCAGTCTTCTCTGCTGGTTTCTCTCTCACACGCAGATCTGCATGACTGGACATGTTTTGTCGTGAGGTGTGTGATTGTTTCTGTCAGTTTGATTTACAAGTGCCTCCGCTATGCACACCTGCGCTATGCCTTCTTTACTTTAACTTTAACTGTGTGTGTGTGTGTGTGTGTGTGTGTGTGTGTGTGTGTGTGTGTGTGTGTGTGTGTGTGTGTGTGTCCATGTCTTCTTTAGAGTGAGAGCCTATGCTAATGATTTCCCAAAAAAGTGTGTTGTGGAAACTCACAAGTCAAATATAAGGCTTTACCAGTTGAATCATAGTTCGGGCAGTGTGTGTGGAAAAAAGCGTGTGCTTTGAATTAACATCACTACAACAGTAGACATAGCTTTAAGCAAGAAGCAAGTCACAATGTTTTGTTATTCATCCAAAGTTTTGCTCCTGCAGCACTATACTGTCTGGAAAAAAATGTAAATGTTCTAAATTATTACACCTCGCTTAAAGCCTCATGTCTTGATGCATGTGCATTTGCATTTCGTGTCTATATTGGCGTACATGTGTATACACACACACACAAAACTAAATGGCCTCATGGCACAAGTCTCCTTGTGTGTAAGAAGTACTTCTAAATGAATTATTAGTTAATTAGTGACTTTAGAAGAAACGAACAAAGCAGAACCACCAACCTCAGTCTTTCAACTGTCTTCAGTCAATAACCTTTGAAACGTGATTAGAGAAAATGAGCTTTACGACAGGTCTAATCTCAAACCATCAATCAGAAGCAGTTATTTGCAGGTCAGGTGAAAGTTCAATATTTAGAGTATTGTTTACAGTGGAATGTGACATGACGAAATTCACTGATAAGTCATTAAGCATTAAAAGGTCATGCTGACTGACTAAATATTGCAAAATATTGATTTTGTTGCCGAACAACACACTTGAACTTCTTTTTGCTCATTTTTTTTGGATTGCATTTTGAACGTTCCCTCAGGAAACTTTCAGGAAAGTCCACAATCACTACATTAATAATGGTGAATTTGATATAGGGCTGCTTATTTCAAAACTCAATTAATAACGTTGACATTTGAATTCTGAATCAACATTTGGATGCTGCACAGCTTTTATTATTATTATTATTATTATTATTATTATTATTATTATTATTATTATTATTATTATTATTATATTATTGTTATTGTTATTGTTATTATATTCTTCTTATTATAATATTAATAATAATATTATTAATAATAGCAACACTAATAACAATATTAGTTTGTTTTTATTTCTGCACAGCAGATAAAGATTGGGCTACACTATTATTAGTCTACTTGTAGATTTAGAGTCCAGTGGGGACTTCATAGGATTGTTTCCAACTAATGTGATTCAGATATTTTCTAAAACTCCCAAATGTTGGAAAGTCCAAAAGTCAACATTCAAAGTTTAAGAGAAAAACCTCAATAACCCTGATATGATAGGCAAATTTGATGAGCACCTATTGGTAAATGTTACAGTGCAACAATAACAACCAGGTTAAAAAGTTTAATTAAATGTGAGCGTTACTATTTTTAGATTCAGAAATCTCTGAATGAAAGTTTTGGATGCGTCTTGGATGAGTTTATAAATCATACAGTAATTTAACATTGTTAGTGGTTTCCGAAAATCAAAGTAAGCGATAATATGATACCCAAATTAAGTGATAAATATAAACTGCAGATTGGTAGAAGGAAAGAGAGAGGAGAGAGAGAGGGAGAGAGAGAGAGTGGGGCAGGGATCACAAGTGACTGGAGGTATTGAAGCTGGACCATTAGCATAAATATGAATTGTTGGACAACCAACAGAGAAAGCCTGCGTGGAGGGCCAAAGAATGGACAAATTGTTCATGCTTCATCGAAACACTGTCCAGAAAAATGACTAATAGATTTGCATAACATTTAGTTTAATCAGGCTAATTCATTCTGTTTAGTTTAACAGTGTTTTATGTCACAACTGCGATCCATTCAAGCATTCTCATTAAAGGTTGGAGAAACACATTTTCAGTGAATGCATATTTATTTTACATGTTTTGGGAGAAACATCCTGAATCTGTAAGTAATGCTCTGTGGTGCAGGTTTTATTCAGCTTTGTATTTGAAACAGTTACCTATAGAGGTCATTCAGTCGTCACCACCCCTCACTTCGGCTGAAATGCGAGAGCCTTTTGTGCCCTCCTTTCCTCCTCCCCCCTTTCTCCCTCTCTTTCCCTCTTTCTCTCTCTCTCTCTCTCTCTCTCTCTCTCTCTCTCTCTCTCTCTCTCTCTCTCTTGCTCTGCCTCTCTGCCACAGACACACAACACACACATACACACACTTCTCTTGTTCTGTGATCAGCTGAGCAGCATGAAAGCGACACTCGCTGAGGAGAGGTAGAGTGTCTTCCTTGGTCTCTTGTTTTTCTGGCTTGCTTTTCACTCTCACTCTCATTTTCACTCTTTCTTACCTGTTTAACAAATGTATTTTGTTCCTCGGATCAGATTATGTATTTAATTGTCCTCGTTAATGATTAGAGAGGTCATTGCAACAGTCGCGGTACAGTCACAGCTCTGTATGGTGTGGTGTTTCCATACCTGTTTTTTTGTACTTTGCCAGATCACATTTTTTGGGGTCTTTTGTCGTGTTCAGGAACAAGTCTGGGGAATAGTTTCAGTCTGGTTTTAAAACCTTATTGAGACAATTTCCTTGATAGATTATATGACAAAACTGAATTGATAAAAGTTTGGAAAAAGCATGCACTGTATTAAAATTTATAGTCTCTCTTTTTCTGTTTCTCTGCAGATTGCTGAGGCCTTTGTCCTTCATGAAGACTGTATCCTTATCACTACATCTGTGTGTATCGGGGTTGGGCGGTGGGGCGCAGCTTTTATTTTAATTTATGCTAAGCATGTCATAAATTTCTCCTGTGAACTTAACTTGCTGCTTGCCTGCTTGTCCATACATGTGTTTTTATTATGCATTCTCCCTTTGGCTAAACACTGCTCTATTTTAATCTGTATTATTTCACACACTGTGCTGAGATCCTGAGGATTTGGATGGATTTATTACAGCTAGGTTACAGTGGATTACTTGTGGCCTCACTTACTTGACAGACAGAGAGATTTATAAGAGAGCAAGAGAAAGACCAGATCGAGTGGACAGGAACTCTTGTTAAGAGAAGGGGATGAGAGAAAATGCTGAAACATAGAGACAAAATAAAGCAAGAGAAAGTGAACAACATGAAGACGGGTAATTACAGAAGATCAAATAGATTAAAAAAAAACTATTACAGTTTGTTGCCAAAACAAGACACTTGATGAGAAAGGGTTGCTGCATTTACCGCTAATTTATGAGAAAACAATGATTATCAACGCTTAATTATCCCAAGATCTCTTTTAGTGAATTAAAATCAAACTAACCAGTTGAACTTTATGGCTGTTTACAAAGCAAAAGGTTCTTTTATCGCCATGATTACTTATGTAGACCCTCATCCTTAAACAAAGAACCCTCTGTTTTTAAATTAAAATGTTGATTGTCACTGTACAGTGCACACACACAAGGTGAATGCAAGAATGAGAGACCCTCATACTAATGCACTCAAAGTGTTACAGACACTAAAGTATAAAACTAAGTAGGAGAATATGAATAAGAAAGGCAGGAGAGTGAGCCTGATGAATACATGGACATTTTGACAATTTTTAATCAGCGGAAAGTGATGCAGTGGGAAGGAAAACATGAGAGAGTCAGAGAGAAGGAGATCTAGCTTAGCTTTGTCAGGCATGTATAGAGAGTTAGTTAGACAGGCAGAGAGAGAGAGAGAAAGCATTGAGCCATGTCAAAGAAGGATTGTGTTTTGGCTCCTCATATCCATAAACATGAGACACTGCATCCTGGAGCTCTTTCTCCTTCTATCTCTTTTGGCCTGACTCCGTGTCCTCCTCTTTCTGTCTCAGTTTGTCCTCGTATTTTCACATTCTCAGTTTCTTTTCTCTATTTACTTCTGTCCACTGCGATGGATGGCGAGAGTTTTAGAGTTGAGAGTAGTTCTCCAGAGGGCCTGTTATGTATTGTGCGTGTATATGTGTTTCTTAACCTGCGATGTTCAGACCAGCGGGCATTATGGTGCATCCAACTAGAGAGGCTCTACCACCAGAGAGTATTGGACAACCTGAATGCATTACAAAAACAGTGGGGTAATGCTTTCACACACATGAATCCCATGCACACATACACAAATGTATTGAATATTTTTGTCCATGTAACAAAATGCTAATAGTAATATTTGTAATACAGAATTAATATGTTAAACATCTAAAGTGTTTCTTTCTTTGGATGCTGTCTTAAGCAGGAGGGTTGAAGCTTTGAATCTGTTTTGGGGCGTCTCTAAAAATAGAAGCTACAGAAGTAGGAGTTGAAGTTCATATAATATCACTTTGAACCTTAGAGGTTTCTTTAAATATGAGTGAATATCATCTTTGTCATTTTGTCTGCCCACATGCACAGCTATGAAGCCTAAGACTACTCATAAGTATAACTGCAGCCTCTGTGTCTCCCAGTAATGTATTGTGATGTAGCTTCACTGATCAGAGGATGGAAATTCCATCATGAAAAGCTTTAAGATTATGGACCCAGATAATATTTGTATTTACTTACAGGGGATCTCAGCTTATAGTCGTAACCATGCTTTTAACTGTATCTCTCTGTGTCTCTCCGTCTCTCTTAGAGAGCCAGTGTAGGACCTCCCCAGACCTGGCAACCCAACATCTGGACACTCTTAAACACATCTGCCAGACGCACAGTCGGTCAGTCTACATGCATCTGTGTGTGTTTGTGTGTTTGTGTGTCTCTGTGTCCTCTTTAGATTGACATGTCTTTCTGTTGAAGTCCAGATGACCCTAAAAATAGTATAAACCAGAAATCACTCCAGTATTTTGAGAAATAATATTAACTGTTTTAACTTGAGTCAGACAGTAGTGGTTATCAGTTAGCCTAGCTTCATCAAAAGTTGAAAATATACCTTCCTATGGTGAACAAGATATGAAAGATTATTTCAGCATCGTGTCTTGTTAATTAGCAAACTATTTACCAAGTATATGCAAGATTGCATGAGCTTTCTTTAGAACTTTAATTGTGTACAACTTTGACAAATCCTCTTTGAGAGGCTGCACATCTACTTAACAACTTGTGGTCAAGAAATCCTTACAACTGCTTCTTTTTATCTGAAACAAATGAGATAATAGTAAATAAGACAGGGATTTATAGGAATACATATTTTTTCACTTTATGTCTTAATACACTTTTCCATAGCTGGTCTATATAAGAGAGGCACAGAGATCAAAACTGATAGTGATTGTTTCATACATTATGTTTAACTACGCTATGTGTGATGACATATTTGAATGTTTTTGCAATATTTCAAATGTTGATTTCACAACATGATAATCAGTTGGCTGCAAATTTGCATATTAACTTCTATTGTGCTCTGTAATACAGGTGTGTGTGTGTGTGTGGCTGTGTTGATTGGAGACGAGTGTGGGATGTGTGTCTGTTGTGGTGTATGCTCATGCAAGTGTAACAAATCAGTCAGGTGAAGCCCACCTCAGCGTTTTTCAATATTTAATAGGAAGTCCTCAGTGTAATAAAGCTGCCAGACACACACCCATTCACACTATACACACATACACTTTATGTATGTGCCTAGGCAGGAGTGTGTCTGTGTGTCTGTTTGTATGTATATCTGTGTGTGTGGTGTGGTGCTGCAGTGATAGTTTAAACATATGTCCCTTTGCTGCTGCTGCACTTTAAGACACTTGAGCCATCACAGTGCTAGGGTTTCATTCGCCTAACACACACACACACACACACACACACACACACACACACACACACACACACACACACACTCACACACAAGTTGTAATAGCCAGGGAAATGTGTTTGGGCTAATATTAGATGGGGAGAGTAGAGAAGGGTCAACCATCTTTCACGTCTTCATTTACTAAAACCAAGAACAACCAACACCCTCACCATCTCACTCTGTCTGTCTGTCTCTCTTCTGTTCATAGACCGATAGCTAAAGATGATGTGGTAAGACTCTTATCTTTTTTACTGTCTGTGTTTGAGAATGAGTGTACATAAATATATATACAAGGCCGAATGAGTGTACATTTTGTATTTTGAGTGATTCATGTTACATGTAGAATATTGATGTGTTGGGTGTGCATGCATTCATGATTTAGATTTTTAATAAAGTTTAACTTGCAGATTACTAAACTGTGTAGTGTATGTAAATGTGATAATGTGTCTCTGTACTGACTGTATTTGTGTTTGCACAGTCTGCATCTCTGGATGTTTTGAGGCCTACATTAGAAGAAGTTGGTGCACTGTTTCCATGTACCACAGGTGAGTCAGTGGGTGCATATGTGGCGCTGTGTGTGTGAGTACTGTTGGCTGGATGTGCACAAGTTATATCATGAACTTCAAACCATGAGTACTTTACATTATGGCCAAGCAAGGAAGATTTAAAAGGAAGACCACTGGAAAATGTAATGTGTTGAAAAGTAGGAATGTCATATCTCGACGTCCAACTTTTTCTGGAGCTTTCAACTTAAAGGAGAATGAACTCTCAGCTGCAGTTGAAATTTTTTGGGAAAAAATAAGTGGAACTTAAGTCAACAATGAACTTTCACAATTATGTTACAAAATGCCTTGAAAACTGCTTGGTTGTAATGTAATTCATATGAATTTGTAGTGATAAGGCCAGGGAAAGCAAAACGATCGATAGGTCCCTGAAAGCTCTTATTTAAAGGAACAGTTCACCCCAGAATCAAAAGTAAACATGTGCTGCTATTAACATCTAGACTGTTAGTGAGTTGCTGAGTTTTGGAGATATCGACTGTGGAGAATCCTGCCTTTTCTTGGGTATAATGGAACTAGATGACCTTGTCGTGAGAAGTATAATGTAGGGACTAATTTTCTTTTTACTGCACTACACTAAATCACAGCGCAGAAGGAAGCGTGCATCTACTTATGGACGAGCACCTCTTGACAGAGCGGGATGTTAACATTAATGGTGTCCTCCTCTGCTGAGCTGTAATGTTAGCTAGCTGGTGGGTGTAGTTTGGTAGAAAGAAAATAGTTCCTAGACACACACAAACACACACACACACACACACAGGAATGTGATGGACTTGTTATCAGATCAAGAAAACCTTTTTTTATGTACCTGTGTGTATTGGTTCATTGGTGGTGCTGCTTAAGGGTTATTACAATCAACAGTCTCACTAAAAGACAGAATGAAGATGTTCTGTCAACACAGTAGTGCTCAAGCTGCTTCCCAACATCTTTTTAAGAGGTTTTATTTCTGTGTAGGATCTCTGGTTTATATCTGAGAGCAATTCTCTGTGCCTATGGTAAACAAATCATGGCTTCTACTGTCATAAAGCTCCGCTCTCCTTTTTTTTCTTCATGTAGCCCGTCAGGTCGACGATGGCATGGAGCAGAGAGCTGAAGACTCCTCCCATTCTCAGAGCGGCCATCCAGTCGTACCCTCCATTAGTTTAACTGATGGGCTCATTTCCCCTGAGATCTCTGAGAAGGACAGGGAAGACCCTGACAGAGAATTAGAGGGAAGGGACGGTTTCCATAGATCTCAGCTGACTGACAGGCAGGGCAGCAACAGAGGGGGAGGAGAGATGGAAGGAGGGGTAGGAAACACCATTCCAGTCACGGGAAATGTACTGCACCCCTCGTCATCTGGAGAAATGGATCAGTCCAAACCCGCAGAGCAGCAGGGAGGAGATTTAGGTCTAGCACAGGAGGCAAGAAAAGAAGAGGAGGAGGGGGACGTGGAGGAAGCAGCCGAGGCTCTGGAGATGGAAGAGGAGGGAGAGGATGAAGAGGAGGAGAAGCAGAAGAAAAGAGGTTCCCCTCTTTGTCAGGAGGCTCTCCCGGTGGAGACTCTGGTCAGTGGGGCAGAGGTGGAGGCACAACAGCTGCACCAGGAAGCCCTCGCTGAAGAGAAGGTATATTTATCAGAATTACTCAGAACATAGCTTTAAAGATATTTTCACCAAATATTTAAAAATAAATCAAAGTACAATAAATCCAGTCATTATGTTAAGTCTGTCATCTGTGTTATCTGTGAGGTTTTTGTTTTGGCAGTAATTTTACTCTGTAGTTCCCTGTAACTGTGTCACCAGGAACAGTATTATACTTGTTTACTTCTGTTAGTGAGGTTTGAGTTGTGTTTCTTTTAGTCATGGTGGTGATTGCAGCTCAGCCTAACTACCCATTTCCTCTCTTAGTCTCTTAAAAAAACATTGTTGCTGTTTCCGGAAATGTGAAAAGGATAACTTCCTCTATTTCAGATCATTCCTGTGATTACCTTGCCTAACTCGCATACGTTTTAATGGCTTCAATCAGAATTATGTTGTAGTTCTTCAACAGAAAGTAGAACAACAAAAAGGTTTTCTGTCTCCATAACTGTCGCTTGTTATTTAAGTTTTGACTAAATTCCTTTATCACTGCAGGAGAGCATTGAAACCTGCCTGCACCAGGAGGCCCACCTTCCTCAAGAGGCTCCTATGAAGCAGCAGGAGCAGGGTGAGGAGGAGGAAGAGGATGAGTACGAGTACGAGTACGAAGTAGAACAGGCTGACATCATCAGAGAAGCTGCCTCGCTGGACGACATGGCTAAGCTCATCACTGTAGAGGAGGTGTGTACATCGTCATGCTTCTCTGTCACTCTGCCTTACTCATCCACAGTGGAAGAGTAAGCTCATCCGTCTTTTCATGTGTTAAGTGCAACTCATATTAAATTTAATTAAGTGTGCATGTATGTAGTGTTAGGATTATTTTGTACAGATATGCCTATACCATGCCGTGATTTGTTGCATTCTATCTTCCTGAAAGCCTCAAAAATAAAACAGTGGAAGAACCAAAAACACATTTTAACTTTAAACTGGGGATTTAATGACTATTTATAGAAATAGACCATAAAGGATGTAGATGTAATCGACAGCAAAGGGCCTGGTTCAGCCCTAATTTTATTACCTATCCATTACCATGACAGCCAGGCAGTGGATTTAGAAGCAAATGTAACCTTAACTTTGGTATGCTGAGAGAAGTAGACCTTGAGAGAAATGTAGGAGAACTGGATATGCCATGCAGTGTGTTGTGCACTTGGAAGCAGTAGGTAATTTTGGTTCCCTATTTGAGATCCTTTCAATGGGTTCACTCAAGGTGCAGAATTTAAACAGCATCTTTTTGGAAGTTTCACTTATTTCAACAAATAAGGAAGATCATTTTGGTCCCACACTCTTTCATATATGTTAGATGTTTCTATCTATGAGGAATCAAACTCTTAGCTGAGTATAAACCTGCAGTAGAATGGTGTCTGTAGTGTTTATTTCACTTCAGAGGGAAAAGGTGTGCTTTAAAATTTTACCAAACAGATTTTTGAAGATTTAGACTCATAGCACATTGTGTCAGGACCCACCAGGTAGATGATGATAAGCAGAGCAATTGCTAAATATGACAGCTACACTACCAACACTCAGCCAAAGTTAATATTTTGTTGTATAATGTGTTTTTAACCCTTTTGTGTCGAGCCTGGGATGATCATTCGGTCCATTGTGCATAAGTTGTCTCATAGGAAGGCAGTGTCTATTACTGTAAGACTGAATATAAATCTGACAGGGAGCACTGTTAGTGTTATTGAGGTTTAAAGTTTGTTACTGCTGGCCGGGTGATGTACTGACACCTGGTGGACATGGCAGATGAGGGACACCCTTTCTTAGTTCTTAGTTCTTCCTCATAGACGATGTTGCCAGTGTATTAAGATTATATCAGACTGTATTTTATGTAAATATGAATATTGCCTTTGCTAACATGTGTGTCCATGTCTTGTTACATCTCCTTGTTTATGTTTTTTTTCACTTCTCAGCTGTCTCCTGCTTCTGGCCTGGTCTCCATTCTGAAGAGGCGGAGTGTTGGCGTGGACAGTGTGAGTGTGTCTGCCACCTCAGAGCCCCGACCTGAAAAAGCCCCTGCCAAAAGACGTGTCCGCTTCAGAGTCCCTGATGACGGCTATGAGCAAGGTTAGTTTGTGTGTTTTTTGTAACATTGAATGAGTTAACAGTCCAGTGTGTAGGATTTAAGGGGATTGAATAATATATTGTTCAGTAGTTTATAATTATCTGAAACTAAGATGTTTTTTTTGTGTTTTTTACCTGGAATGAGCCTTTTAATATGCACAGAGTAGAGCCTTAATTGAAACTGCAATGCCCAAATTAAATAACAGCGCAATAAACTGAAAAAAAAAGAGGAGAGGGGTATTCAGTTATATTCAATCTGCAACCTCACCACTAGATGCCACTAAATCCTATATACTGGACATTTTGTGTAGGCGAGGTAACCTACACCAAATTTACAAATAAAATGCAACAAAAAAAAATGTCTAAAAAGTATTGATGAACTCCACCGCCCTTCCTCCTCCCTTTTGTCCCTCCTCTTTAGAAGTTGGCGGTGGGGACTCCTGCCTTCTTCTCTTCCTGCTGTGTCTGGTAACCGTAGTGATCAGTGTGGGTGGCACTGCCCTTTACTGTGCTCTGGGCGATGCCCACTCCTCAGTCTGTCAGGACTTCTCCAGAAATGCAGACTTCTACATTGGCCAGATACAGCGTGGAATATCTCAAATCCAGCATTGGTTCGGCCCCGGGTCATAGCAGCAAACAGTTTATCAACATTGTGGATCCACCGGCCAGACCGTTCATCATCGCAGGGCCCAGCAGTTCCTGCTACTTTCTCGGACAGTGTCTTCTGAGGTAATGGTGCCAGGCAGCTGCTACAGTCCCTGTCGCTGTGCTGAGCAAGTGGCTATTATGCTGTGTAATTGACTAAACAATTATATCAGCCTGCTCTCCTGCATTTTTAATGCTCTTTGAATTCAAAAGCAGGGTTCACTGAGATTAAGAGTCAGTAGTTTGAAAGGGAACGCAGAGCATAGAGGGAAAGATAATAACTGGAAAATAGAGACTGCATAAGAGAGGAGGAAGAATGAACCTTTCTCAGCCCTGCCCAGATTAGATAAATTAGATATTCTCAAACTAGGTTTTTAAGAGTCCTGTTGAACACAAGTTCACTGTCAGCCACTGATACTCAAGTTTCAAAAATCACTGGTAAATAAATCAACCATGGCTGGATACAAACTCTCACTGACTCACACTGGACTACAAGACTGCAGTTATGAATAAGAACTAAGTAATTACAGCTACAACCCGCTGAGATGTAAAAAATGATATATAATGTATAGTTTGTTAACTAGGTGGACAGAGATGCTCTCTCCACACACACTGCACAAATGGGAAGTGCCGCAATGGGCATTTTACAAACCGCTGCAACCACTAGTGTTGCTTTTATTGTTGACTTTTTTAAATGAAATTTTAACATAAGCAAACTGTTCTGACGTCTACTACTTGGAATGAAATCATTATGTCTTAATCATGTCTTAATCAACATTTGAATGAATGTTTGGAGTTTAATGTTTGCTTTCAGTCATCTGTTGGGCATTTATATATTATCAAAAAAAAGGGGTTGAAAGGGTTATTTTGGTAATGATCAACATTGAGCTGCTAATGGACAACAGGCACTTCAAATATGTCCCATGGGGGAAAATTACCATTATTTTATTGCAATGAGCAGATGATGAAGACCTCTAAATCAGCTGCACAGTACTCTATGTGTTCTTTTCCCCCTGTACACATTTGACCGAGTGTCCTGTCGCTGCGCTTTTCTGTCTAACTACCAACAATGCATTTGCAGTCAGCTGACATGGCTGCCACTGGAGACGAAAAGTCCAAATGATCTGTTTATTGGTTTCAATGAGCTAGATTTAGCTTTGTGTAGCATATGCAACATGTACAGCAACACAGTGCACCTCTGTATATTGTCAAAAGAATGTTTAACATGTTGCGCACAGAACTGGTACGACTTTTTTTTTGTATATTGCAATATTTCTACAGGCATTGTTGTGTTGATTCTAGGCTGAACACAGGCTTTACATGGTTTTTGATCAGAAACAAAATATTTCCATAGCCACAAGCTGTTAAAGTTAAATGGCAAATGGACATGTATTTATAAAGCTCAAAGTGCTTTACAGCCTTTGCCACATTCACCCATTCACACACATTAACACACTGATGGCAGAGGCTGCCATGCACGGTGTCTACCTGTGATTTAGAGCTTCCTAACCAAAGTGCCCCACAATATTTCTATGCTCAGCATTCACACAGCCACTCTCACATGAATGGAACAGCCGTCTGGGACAGTTTGAGGTTCAGTATAGCCATTAAACATTATTTATGTAAGGATCACTCGAACAGAGAATACCCCACACTTAAGCTGGTCCAGCAATGTTTGGATGTTTGGATTGATAATTTCACAATTAATGCTGAAACAGTTATTACTCAGTGTGCTTTATCGGTACAGGCCTCACTGTTGATGAGATCATTTGAAGCTCTGTGTCAGTCCAGCTCTGCCTGCCTGTGTGTATGCAGTTCTTATTCTGGGCGTCAGTGTCTGATTGTTAATGTTTCCATTGCCTTTTACATTTTTTCCCCCAACTTAATAATTTCTGCCTTCTTAAAGAGTAATCTACTTAACATTTTCCAATGTTGTAGAACATTTTGTCTAATGTGCTTTGGAAAAAGACTTAAACTTGAACCAAGCTTTCATTGTCACACCAGTGCTTTAACTCTTCTTTTTGATCATTTTAAAGCAGATCTAAGTCTTACTGGGCTATTTTTCACTGCCTTCATAGATTGTATCTCTAATTTCAAAATAATGCAGTGTTTCATGTCCTGTCAAATATTTTTCCTTTCATTTGCTGTAGTAGTGGATGCCATAGAAGAAGCCCTAGAAAAACCACATATCTCACAAAGTTCTTGTCAGGATGTAAAGAAAAATCTAATCTATCAAAAAGTCATTTTTGTTTCTTACCTATGCATTTATAGCAACATAAGGCTGTATTATCTTTTTTCTCATGATGTGTCACTCACAAAAACTGATCATTTGTTTGAGATATGAGGTTTTCTCAGGACAGAACAAATAGATTGAGTCTTGTTTTTATTTGCACATGTCGTCTGGCTGGTTCAGATGGCGATCGTTCAGAAAACCTCTTATTTAATCTTCTGGATGTTTTTAATTATTTATAATTAGAAGGATGTCAAGTTTAGGTGGTTAAGGAAAAAAAAGAGATGCATCTGTTTTCTTTAGTTGATTACATTCAGGTTTTTAATTTTTCTTTTAATCTCCATGTTTTCTTAAGGAGGCCTCGACAGAGAATTTAATTTCTTATTTAATGTCTGAATCCCATCATCTGGGCCATCATTGTGATATTTTCATTAATTTTCCCTCATCAGTTCCTGAAAATGATTTGAGACGTGTGGATTGTTGCTGTCATGATGATCTTCCTCACACAGATTGTTAAAAAGTTCATCTGTAACCTAGAATAAATCTTCATTTGTTTTACCCAGTTGGTTTTTAACAGACAAGTAGAAATGAATGAAATGAAAAGTTGTAATTTTTTTTATGTGTGGATCAGCACCTGATGTGTTTTATGAATTGGTCAATGAGCTCTTTCACTTTGTTCTTACAGATTGTAATAAGAAGATGAGGTTTTTATTTTTTCCTTGTTAAAAAACACCTCCTTCCTCGTATGTCTCCTGTTAAAGCCGTTGGAAAAAATATTGTTGTGAGCCTCCATTTTGTCTTTTTCATGCAACAATTATTAATGGTCTTGTTCACACAGTTGGAAGTTAATGGGCCAAACTTGGTATTCAGACATTTTGAAGCTGAAACCCACCGGGTTTCAGAGTGGAGAGCTCGACAATGAAACTGCTGCAAGATGAGTCCAAGTAGCCTGTCTGTAAGTCACACTGTGGATGTGATTGTCTCAGACATGTAGCCATACATTGTGTCCCCTCTTGTAGCAACATGTGGACAACATAATGAACAGTCTCAGACTCAGAAGGGCTATGGTCGCAAACTTTTATATGGTCACTTTTAAAAAGGCTTGCATTGCGTTTCCATGTATCTTTTTATTTTAGAACGAGTCAAACTTTTCCGACACATGATGCATGTTTACATTTGCAAAAAAGTGAACCTCATGAGTCTGAGCTGTATTACATTTAGATCTGATGCATTTATCAAGTGAAACATAAGCCTAGTGTTTGTTCAATCTTCTGTAAATCACAAACTTAACTGCAGTTCACCTGATACAGAGATATTTCATCTTCATTAAAATGTACTGCTCATTTTGACTGAAGTAAAGTCTGTGGGTTCAGAAGCTGTTTGGGTTTGGGTATTCCTGTGATGTGTAGTTGCAATTATACGCTACATACTGAGGTAACCTTGGTAACGATCTAGGATGGGGGTCATCAATCTGCAGCTCTTCTGCCCCTCTGCAGTGGCAACCGTCATAGAAATGAATCATGGCTATTTTTGAACATTTAAATTTTTTCCAGGCCTAGTTGTAAAAATGCACGACCTACAAACAGTATTGTATCTATTCTAGCAAGTTTTGATTTTGTTCATTGATTGAACAACCCTGAGCTGATACAGTATCATTGCATATTGTATGAGGGTTGATTGCTGTGCGTTTCTGAGGACAAAAAAGGATTACCTCACACTGAAATGAACTTCAGTCAAAATTAAATTAGAACTACCTGTACCCAATGTGTTTAAAGCAAGGCTGTCATTTTGTCTTCAACTTGTTATCAAAGTATCATTTTTAATTTTATTAATTTTCACAAACATGGGAAGGACTCAAGCAGGCCTGGATGTAATTCTGCATTGATCCTCTTTTTCAAAGGCCTACACCTGCCAGTGGACATGTTCTTCACTTCACAGGTGTTTAGTGGGTCATAGAATCCCCTCCCCCCCAATATAATTAACAAAAATGTAAAAAAAATCCGTAATGATGCGTGCCTACCTACTTTGTTTAATAAATGCACCAAAACATAGTATTATTGTAATGGAAAAGCAAAGATCTAGTTACTAACAAGCATAAGCAGCCCACTGTGGTGTTGCCTCATGTGAAAATGCTCATTTAGGCCTCTTAATAATCTTGATAGACTAATAATGAGACTTTTTGGTGAGGGAGGGAGATAAAAATGTCTTTTGATAGTAAAAGTTGCTGATCACTGATCTAGGAGGATACACTGGTCCTCTGTAAAACTTGAAAAATGTTGTTCTCTTCTGGAAAGCAACATGATAAATGATTGAATCTTGCATTGAAATCCTTCAAGTAAGGCAGTATCAAATGTAAAGAGGCAAGCACAAAGCTTGTCTGTGTCATGTAGGCTTCATTATAGTGCAGTCATTCCCAGCTCAGCACTTCAGTATGAGAGAAGTTGTTTTTATTGTATGTGTTTATTGCTGATTTCCAAATGTCATTGAGCTGCTGATGGTTATCACACATTTCAAATATGGCCCACAGGCAACATTATTATTACTTTATAGCAAAACTATTAGATTTAATTTTGGGTGAAAAGACATCACGCAAAAACAAGGGAAATTAATAAAAACAAATATTCAAGATAGTTATAACAGGAGATGTAAATTGTATGAAATGTTGCTGAAACTAATACTATCTTTTTTTGGATGCCAACACTGGTTCAATTAATTCATGCTTCATCATTTATGTATTATTGGTGCTAAAGTTTACAGAACAAACCAGAGCAGACAGAACAACAAAAGCAAGCAAGCAAGCAAACAAACAAAAACACAAAAACAAATGAAAAGAAAAGACACTAAACAACAATGAGGAAGACAAAATGGCTGATGATGGTCAGAAAATACAGACAATAACAAACAGTTAATCATGATGTGTTCAGTGTCCAGAGGGAGTGGTTATAGTGATTAGGTAGAGAATACAGTATGTGTTTAAGTATGTCTGGGTATTTGTATGTGTGGCACTGTCATGTATTAATGTGTGCAGTAGGGAGTATGACTGGTGGTGAGAAGAGTGAAGGAGGAGAAGAGAGAAAGGCAGAGATATCAAGAGAGGGGGAGAGAGGGAGAAAAAGAGAGAGAAAACATACATATAGACATAAACATATATATACACACACAAACATGTGTGTACATATACACATGCACACACATACATGCATCTATGCACATAAACACATATATAGGACCTGGGGTGATTACAGTCATATTCAGTCTTATTATAGTATAGTAATATCAATAATGGTGATAAGAGACAATGAGTCTTATTTACATTTAGCAGATGCTTTTGTCCAAAGCGACAAAGAGTAATTCATTCATACATTCATGCACTGATGGCGGTGGCTGCCATGCAAGGTGACATCAGGAGCAATTTAGGGTTCAGTAACTTTCCCAAGGACACTTCGACATGCAGACCAGGGGAATCAAACCAGCGACCATGCGATACCAAGACACTGGCTCTACCCCTGAACCAAAGCCGCCCTATAGGTAAAATAATACAGTATCTATAATGATGATGATAAAAAAAGTTTGCTTTGTAATGCAATAGTTCAACAATAAATTCTACATTCATTTTCCATTTTTTGCTGTGTTGTACGTAATAATCTGGAAACTGAGTGCACGTTCAAAACACTGATGTGTTTCAGATTTGAACGTTTTTTGTGGGAACTTATTAACAGGAACAGTCTATTTGTCATGAGAGGATTCAAAACAGAAACGTTTAAAATATGTTGATTTTTTTTGTCCGTGAAATGTGCTCAGAAATATTATTAAACGAATGCTCTAAAAATGTTGCCTTAGGGATGAAAACAGAAGAAGACATAAAAAATGTAGCCAGAAAAGTTCAGGGGGGTGTGTACGTGCTCATGACGTCACGACGCACCGTCTGCTTCCGTAACGGATGTAAACACTGCCCGGTTCACGTGGAGGCAGAAACCGACTATGGCACCGAAGCTGGAGCGTTTTGTCAGCCCGGGGAAGGGTAACGGTCTGCGGGCGACAGCTCGGATCAAGAGAGGAGAGCTGGTGTACTCCTGCGAGCCGCTGGCGTGCTGTGTGTCCAACAAACTGTCCAGAGACGTCTGCCATCACTGCTTCACACGGTGAGACAGGCGACAGTCCGCTCAGTCAGCAGCGTCCTGCTTAGAAAAGGAAGCTGCTCGGTAGTTGAGTTCCTGAGTAACGGCCGGCTACAGCTATGACTTCTATCCCCCCCACGTCGTTTAATAAATTTAGTCTCCATCATTTACCAGCGTCTATGTGTCAGGTACACTTTATATACCGTATATAACCTACAGCTGATGGTATATTGGTGTTGGTGACTGTGTGTGTTTGCGTGCAGCTAAGTGGTTTATTCTTCTTGATTGTTAGCTCCCTACAGTTACATTAGCACATGCAGCTAGCTTCTCAACTGACCACAAGATGGCGCCATTGCTCTTTCACGGTTTCAGAGGTTGGGTTAGAGTGCAGCTAAAAGTGACTCTTCAAGTCGAAGTGGTCTGCAGTCAAAATATTGCACTTATCAAAACCTATTTGTAAATGTAATACTTACACATGATTTCCTCTGCAGAGACTTTGGTGGAAGGCTTGGTGCTGTAGAGTAGCTGTTAGGAAAACTCAGTGTCATCATTATTAATGTGGGAAATTGCTGCTTTCTTAGCTGAGTGCAAGTTCAATTCCACCAGGTTTGCTTATGTGATTCATTTTAACATCAGTTCGGTATAAAGGGTTAATTCAAACTCAACCTAAGCTGATGTAGGGGTTGGTCCTGTTTCATAACCTTAATTTAAGGTCATTTTTTTCTTCTCACTAATCTCGCGGTTTGAAGTTCAGCCAATATACATAACATGAGATAGGATTGTCAATACTTGGGCACCCAAATGTAGTCATTCGCCAGAGTCACTACTACATGACTTCTCATGATGTAAACTTCTGTAAACTTAAGGGCTAGTTGTTTAGTTGATTGTTTTGTTGGTTTGTGGCTGTTTTACATTAGAATCATGACACATGGACACGTTTCAGAGTGATAAGGAGTCTCTGAGCTAATGCACTATGCACCTTTTTTAACAGTGTTTCATCTCTGTTTATGTAATATTCAGTGAAACTGAAACCACAATACAGTGCATTAATACATATTCCCACACTGTGCCTTTGTAGGAGTGTCTTTTGACTAATATCATGATATATGGTAAGATGATTATCTTGCAATGTCGTGCAAATTTCATATATGGTGACACTATATCATTATCGTGGGCATGTTGTGAAATGTATGGTGAGTTACTGCTACTGATATAGTGCATATTCCAACCTGCTAATATGCGTACGTTAGATTACCAGACAGAACACCTAAGACCATGTAATGTTTTACTACAGGAAAGCAGTAAACTGTGCGCAGAGAGGAGATGGACACGTTAAGTAATGAGGGCCCAGAAGCACATTTCTAACAGATAACTGATCTGCTGTCACGGATATTGCTGCACCATTTATAGCATGCTACGGTGCTATCTCTTTAATATCTCTGGTTATATTTAGCCAATGAGGTCTTCATACAATTTCCTTTTTTTTGTTCTTTTTTTTTCTTTTTTATACATATTTTATCTTTGATAATAACTTGATGATAAGTTCACGTGTCAGATATTTATTTTGTTTGATTGAAACACTCTTCTGGTTATTTCTTGTATCAGTTTCTTGCTTGATTTTTTTATGGTCTACACAATATTGACTTGATATGAAATATAATCATAATCATAATGAATGAATGTAGCAGAGATGTACATTTTATCCTTCATCTGCCTTGATATGATGATTTGTCCGCTATTTCATCTGATCTTGTGTTATTAGTCGATCTGGATGCATGATGGCAGCACTGTAGCGCTGCTTCCTCGACTGCAGCCAAACCTGCTTCATCAACCTAGACAGATGTATGTGGACTTAATGAGGCTGGTAGAGCAGAGAGACAAGTTACAGAATATGTGCAGGCACTGCAAGGTGAATGAAGGGTAAATTACTGTGGGCAATATACAGTATGTATATGAGCTTCAGTAGCAAATGGAAGATGATGAATTAGAGCAATTAATGCAGATAACCTCTGGGACAATATAAAGATTTAGCTCATGTCCAGTTTTTGATTTCCACATGAAGGTAAAATTTATTAGAGAGCACCATCAGTTCCAGCAGCAACCGTGCTTTCTTTAATGTCTCTTCTTGCTCCATTTGAAAGGATTATCCCTCTGTCACAGGGGGTGATCATGTGCAGTTTGGTGTACACTGGAAAAACAACTCAGACCTGAAAATATTTGCAGTACAATATCTGGCGCTATCAGTGGTCTACACTCTTATGTTTTCATGTTGTACTCTGGCTCAGAGTTGTAGAGGATTTGGGGATTTTCTGCAGATAGACACCCCCTGATCTGAAAAGATATAACAGAACAAGAAATTAAAGATGATGGATGATGGTGACGATACTAAAAAATAGATTTACTGTTTGTCCAGGTGAAGCAACATCATAACGATGTTTGAAACTTTCATAAAAGTGCATAACCTCTCCTCAAATAAAAAAAAAAGGTCTTCCTTTTGTCCTGTGGTTACGTTTTGCTTCAGTTGTTGGCTACACTGCTGTCTTCAAGATTTGACTTATATCAAGTAAAGATATCACACATTCGGTGGTTACATTTTCGCAGATATCCCTAATATTAAGTTACTATTGCACATTTAAAAAATGGTAAATAAGATGTTACTTTGAATTTGTCACTTCAAACTCGGACAAAACAGTTAAACAATTAATCAGTTAATGATGAAAATATTTAATATTGTACTGTTTTACTTATCAGTTATCAGCAGTTCTGGACAAAATAGCAGATTCAGCTCTGTGTATGTTGCCGGAGGATGGTTCATTCTGTTATATTTAATGCATGTGTCTATATGTTTTGTTAAAGCTTATTGAATGTTCATAAGGTTGAAGCAGATTTTGTACTGGGTGCCTAAAAAACAAACACGTCAACACACTTCTCTTATTTGGCTGACAGCACAGTGTCCAGAACTGTATTTGGTCCATCATAGCTACATGAAGACCGATCCCTGCATTTGGTTACTGTTACATCATTCAGAAGGCAAACAGCATGTCTCTGATCAAAGTGCAGTTTGTAGTCATTAAGCAGCATCCTCACTCAGTCAGTAATCAGCTGATGTAG
This sequence comes from Diplodus puntazzo, assembly GCA_963678695.2. Taxonomy (NCBI): domain Eukaryota; kingdom Metazoa; phylum Chordata; class Actinopteri; order Spariformes; family Sparidae; genus Diplodus; species Diplodus puntazzo. Next base: position 10,470,350 of record OZ023155.1, on the reverse strand, counting down.
CTCGGAAGAACATCCACTTTATCCACTGATAATGAAGTTAATAACTATTTACCCTCGACAGTCCAAATACCCCTGAGACAGATGCTTCTCCCTCAGCTGTGTGTTGGACAGCATCAGCGGACTGCAGTTGTGTGAATGTAAGCTTAGTCATTTTGTCTGGCTAAAGAACAGCCAACAAACCCAGCAGGGATGTAAATGTGGAGGATTGCTGCTCCACGAAGTGACAGCAGGACAGTATTGTTTATTTTACATAATTTTAATTAATTCCTCCAGCTGCACTTTCACAGCCTGTTTGTCATTTAAGACTGTGAGTGTGAGGCAAGATAGACTTGTCAGCAGATGTCTGCTTGGGCTTACAGAGTAATTTCATATAGATGTTAAGTAGCTCCAACATTGATGAAACAGTTGCATGTTGTATGTAGATGTCAATTACAGCAGTATGTGTTAATCACTTAGTTGCCAAACAATAAATTAATCACCCACAATTTTGATAATCAGTTAATAATAATAATAATAATAATAATAATAATAATAATAATAATAATAATGATGAGGATGAGGATGATAATAATAATTCAAGTATTTTAACCCTAAATTCATGGAAAAACAAAGATACTTGAGGGCGTTATCTTGGTCATCTCTGGCAAACAATGATCAGGTTTTTGCTATTAATCGTTATCATCATTGCTAATTGAATAAAGGGGAAGAGGGGTAATAAATCCCCCACCACCCAAATTTATGCTCCTGGCTCACATTCGTGGTCATTCCGGCAACTACTGCAGATCTGAATTTTTGAGTACTTAGCCAGGCGCATAAATGTCTGTCGGGTCTGTCCGTGGACAGATATTGTCAACATGATGATGTCATAACTTTAAAGGAGTTTAAATGAGATAAAAAGATGAAGGCCAATTTTTTAAGACACTACTAAGTGTTCATAGGTCAGAATGTAAGTTAGTGTAATGCCATAGAAAAATGGTCTTTAGTTTTTGTGGATTTCTGTTGCTAAACTAAGGTGCAGACAAACAAACAATCATCAGTTTTCATTGGGCTGATATGTGACCCATGACCACAATGTGTACCTTTTCAATTGGATTTCTGTCTGAATGAAGCTATGAGTAGGTGTCAGTTCTCCATAATACATACGGACATCATGTCTGAACATGATACGGACATGTTCAGACAGAGCCTTGCGAACTGGTCAGCTTCAGTTTGAGCAGATGTTTTATGTTCTTCCATTGTTGTTAACCTTTATCTTTGTGCTAAATTTCCTTTTATAACAACCAAAAGATGGCAGAATGTTTTCACAAGGTGTCTAATGTTGCTACAAAACAGGCAGGCTCATATCCTGCTATATGATTAAGTCCACAAATCTCCGTGGTAGACACAAACACAGTTTTTAGGACGGTTGAGTACAAGCCTTTACATTATAACTTGACATTTGTTCAGTATCTCTAAAACATATTCACCCTCTCACACAGGAAGAGAGAGTTATAACAACAGAAATCAATAATAAATTACAGTGATTGTGCCTCAGCTGAATTCCATTATGTTTCTATATGCTTCAGGGGTGAAAACAGGTGTGTGTGTGTGTGTGTGCGGAATAAGACTGAGGCCAAGTTGTGTAGCGTATGATCATGTTTTTTGATGTATTGAACAAGTGTCACGACTACATCTGCTTGGCTTGTTGCCGACTTTCATCAACCTGAGTGTTAAAATGTCTGCGGCACATCTTTTATTGATTTGATATCAGTGACAGATTTGTTGGTGTCACAGAAAACTGTTGTCAAATGTCGAACATGGGACACACACACACACACACACACACACACACACACATGCCCAAGGCTGAGATTGGTCTCAGAGATGTAAAGTGTGTTTTCCTGTTTTCACTAAAACAAAATTAGTCTCGCAGCATGACTGAGTGTTGAAGATTGTGTGTGAATCTGTGAGTGTGCATTTAGTTTTTTTTTTGTGTCTGTATCTCATTACAAGAACAACAAAGACATGTACTTTATGTTTGAATGCGTGTTTGTGCATGCCCGTGCACGTGTGTGTGTGTGCAGGAAATGAGCAGGTGGGGGGGCATCAAAGCTGAAGTTAATTACAGGCCTTGAAGGCTGTATGTAAGTAATGAGTGATAAACGCTGAGAGAGTACACACAAACACACACACACACACACACACACACACACACACACACACACACACACACACACACACACACACACACACACCGATTTCTCAGCAGGATTCAAATCGCCAGAGGTCAACAAACAAACAACTATTCAAGGTTCTCAGACTCACAGAAAGCAGAGGGGGGTTGAGGAGAGATAATGGAGGAACAAAGACAGAGAAAGAAGAAACATATTTACCAGAGTAGATTTCCTCACCATTTCAAAAGGCACAAATGCACTAAATCATTAATTGAAATGCATCTACTTTACTTGCTAATTAATTTAGAAAACAAGGATTAGCAACCGATCGTGTTTCCCCTGAAGTCCGTTTAAAGTTGATCAGCAGCAGATTGTTATTGTTGGATGTCTCATCCCTCTAGAGCGCCGTGTCATAAATGTTTTTATATTCATATCTAATGATGTTAATCCTGTTGGACTGCCCACCTGTTAGATGATGTCAGTTGTTTTTCATGTTGTGGTCGTAAAGTGTTTTGTGGCCCGGCAGGATGTGTGGTCAGTGAGGTGTCAGCTAATGACGTTCCTGTAAAAACGCAACGAAAGGCAGAGTGTGACCCTAAGGTTTGAACTTAATTTATGGCTGAAACATGTTGCACACGGCAAATTAAAGCAGCTGGAGTGAAATAAAGAGAAAAAATAATATGTCAGAGCTGTCAATCAATTGAGGGTGATGGGCAGGCCCCCCTGAAGAGAAGCCAATTCTCATAGTGGCCAAACTGTGGAATTACAATGTAGCATAATGCACTGGGGCCAAATAAGACTTTCCCTTAAGCTTTTATTTGAGTGTCACAACCACCACGAAATGATTCTGGTTCACTGTCATGATTTGAGCCATTCTGTCCGATAACTTTCGGAATGTGTAGAAGAGCCAAGCGATTAAACCGTCACTATTCAAGTTAGCCGGGCGCAACAAGCAATAGTTAGCTGGCTCGGCCGTCAGAAGTCTCTGATGCTCACATTCTTTGGGCCACCCAACACAGAAGATCTTGGTAAATTGGCACTCAGGAAGTCGAGCTTCTTTGGCTTCATGCACCACTGACCAGCTTTCTAAGGATTGAGTGTGGCCCTCTCTCTGTGGCTGTATCCAGATTTCCCTCGTTTGATCCATGGTGACGGAAGGATTGAATTCTCCCCCCGCCTCTGTCATTTTCTGGCTATGATTGGTCAGCTGTTCTGCTGCAGCACCATGAAGAAAACAACATTCATCATCAGGCATAACTGCTATCCGAGCATGTTGTTTTCCACAATTCAGCTGACAGTTGTTGATTAACTTGCAGTTTGGAAACATTTTTTTGTAAACATGCCCGAGGAGACTGAATCCTTTTCAGAGTGTCAGTCAAAAGATTTGCCTTGAAACGGTAACAAGAAGGAGAGGAAGTTCCAGAGAAAGATGGAGGTAGAAGAGAGGTGACACACAGTCTCTGTTGGACAGATAACACATCAAACACACACACACACACACACACACACATACACACACACACACACATACGCAATGTATTTGACAGACCAAAGAAGAACTAAGAAGTGTTCCACTCTTCTGTCAGGTCGTGTGTGAGTGTGTGTGAGTGTGTGTGAGTGTGTGTGTGTGTCTGTGTGTGTGTGTGTCTGTGTGTGTATGTCGGTGTTTGTTTGTGTGTGCAACCGGGGCAGGGCAACATTATCTCTGTCAGATGAAGTCTTTATATTTGACACCAATCTTTCACTCACCGTCTCTTTGGACCACACACACACACACACACACACACACCACCGATCAGCTCAAACAACAAAAACAAGACATCAAGACATCTTGAACTTTCTGTCATATTTATAGCGGCAAAGTTTTGATTTAAAGTTAGATAAACCAATTTCCAAGGGATCCTCATTATTCCGAGAGAACATAGAAAATATTGACAGGCTTCGACGTGAGAGTTCTGTTCTAATTTCAGCGAGATGAATGTGCCTGATAGAGAGGAGCTGAACTCGTTCTAGACAACATAAAGTAAAAACGAGGCAACATTTGATGTGGCGAATGACACAAATGATGACGCAGCCTTTTGAGCCACTTACTAAAAATATGTGACGGTTATGTTGTGTTATAGTCAGTACTTTAACCCAACAAACAGATGGAGACTGAGATTATGTCACAGCCGTTTTCCTCAAAACTGATGATTGGGTCCAAGTGTGTTATGTAAAACAAACAGTGATGTTGTAAAATTCAGACTGAACGTGCTCTCAACCGCTAAATTGTCGAGGCAGTCAGTGTTCATTTGCCACAAACAGCCAAAGAATCGACTTAACAGAGGTTTGCTGTGGCTAGCTAGCAACGTGTAAATATTCAGCATTATTACTAATTGTTTTAATCTAATCCATATTCTTTTCTGGCCCTTTTCCTTCATTGGATAGTGTAGCTGAAGACATTATGGGGGTGTATGTGGATTGACTCGCTCTCAGATCCAGCTTCAAGTGACCATTTGAGGAACTGCAGTTTTTGGCACTTTGCTCTGGCTTAATTTTTCAGTCCCAGAGGTTTTGCTTGTTTATTTGGGCTAATGACTGGTTGCTAGTCTAAAAGTCAGTCTCCATGGGCATTATTGGAGGCAGTTGTATGAACAACTACAAAAGACTTTGGTTTGCACTGGAGTATAGAGCAGCGATTGTTTTTGATCCCACATGCTACATTTTCATCAGTTAGTTTTGTTTGGAAGTTTGTCGATTATAAGATCCATTGTTTTGTCTGAGTGCACCTTTAGAGAGCTCTTCAGTTTTTTTAACACACATAATCCACACACACACAAACACACACACACACACACACACACACACACACACACACACACACACACACACACACACACACACACACACACGCACACACACTCAGGCACGCATATACTGATAAAAGTGTGTGCCAGTGCCGTAGTGTATGAGGCATGCAGATTGCTACTTTGGTTGCAGTTAGCTGAGCCTACAGAAGGAGGAGTGGGAGCAGATGAGAGGAGGGAACCAGTTCAAAAGGCAAGTCAGCACTCCTCTTCCACCTCCTCTACCTCCTCCTCCTCCTTTCACTTGTTCCCTCCTCTCGATTTATCCTCCCATCTGCTACTTCTGACATCTCTGTCTTCCTCCCTTCCCCCCTCTTTCCATCTGCTTCACTTCTCTTTTCGTATGCTCTGTTTTACCTCACCCTTCTTCTCCTCCACCAGCTCCTCATCTCTCATCATCCAGACACACTTTTTTTTTCGTCCCACCTGGCTCTGCTGTTTCACTCTGCCTCATTCCTGATGTAGATTATTTTGTTTGCATCTGCTTCACTTTCCTCCTCCTCCTCCTCCTCCTCCTCCTGTTCTCCATGTCCCTTTAGTTTTCTGTGCCTGCTGCATTTAGATACCCAAGACATATTGGTGTTGGGGAAAACACACATGCACACACACACACACACACACACACACACACACACACACACACACACACACACACACACACACACACACACACACACACACACACACACACAGCTGTTTCGTTTGCCAACCAAGTAATTCACTGTAAACTTTGTGTGTATAAAGCTTGGTATTCATCAAGCAGTAAAACATCTGTGTATATTGTTTTAATCTTCTGATTGGCCCTCATGAGGATAAACTTTCTTCTGGGGTGGTCAGGCTTAGTGCTGCATAATTAATGAAGGTCAATTTACGCAAGTGCAGAATTTAAGTATCAACCAATATAGTTTATTCAGGGCTGATAACAATATGATAATTGGTAATTGAGAAGACTGTTTAGAAGAACTTTCTATACCTCCAGTATTTGTCTGTGTGTTTGTGTTTGTTCCCCAGAGACTCACATTATTCCGCTGATGTCAGATAGTGCATCTGTTATTTGTAAATGCTCATCGTCTCTCTCAAACCTAGAGGCAAAAAGTGAAAAGCCAAAATAATGAAAAATAATTTAAGCCCTTTTCCAAACTTCTGAGGTCAAATCACTAACATATGATATCTTTCTCTCATTTTCTCATTTGGGAAATACTCGAATGGTTGTTGTCCATGACCAATGTGGGTGAGGTTTATTCCCTCAGTTAAAAATCAATGTGACAGTAAATGAAATTTTTGGTTGTGATGTCAATCCTGGAGTTCTTTGACATTCACTTGGAGCAGGGTTGTGCTTGCAGCCTCGCTTCGAATCTGCCGTTTCATCCTCGGGCACCATGAAAGTTACTCATGCCTTTATTACAGCCCACTCAGAAGAGTAATTCTCTTTTTACTCACAAGTCAAATTTAAATTCGTGGGGTTTGAAATTCAGCTGTCAGGGCTATTAACTGAGATCAAACCACATCTGCTCATATTCCTCCTGGTTTATTCTCTTTATACCGGGTTCTGGTATGTCTTAGAATAGCCGAAAAAATTCTTGTGATCAGGTTTGAAACACTGCATGGAAGAACTCCGACACGTATCCGTACTTACTAACATCAAGTCCCTTCATTTGTCCAACAAACTTGAACTCCTGTTCATCAACCTGACCGCAGCAGTGGTCCATGGAAGTGACCTCCATTGTTGGGTGTTTACGTACTGTAATGTTGATTGCTGACTGAAACTGGAGTGCGCATTAAGTGGCTGGCTGATTGGGGCAGATGGACACTCTGTGAGTAACGTGAATAAACACAAATGATCCTGCGGTCAGACTGGCGTCAGTGGTGGTGACTACTGCACAAGCACCGTTGCTGATGAAAATCTATCTGATGTGACTCAACAAATGAAAAGCACCGTTAACTAGAGAACACTTGAGGTACATGAGCACACAACTTGACAACTCAATTCAATATATAACAAAGGTCTAGTCAATCTAAAACATTTTAATCCAGAATCCCTACGCATTATATCTTTAAAAGAGCGCTACAAATAAAGCTTATTACCAAAGAAACGTCCTGGAGACACTAATGCTTTCTGAAAAGGGGCTTCAGATAGAACAAAAAGCAAAACGTACTTTTCTTTTCAAGGGTAGATGTTCCCCCTAGGCCATATATTGTGTGTATGCCCGTGTACTCATATCATCACGATAATAAAGCCACGAGGAGACTCGTCCCGTGTGAGTCCCCTCAGGTGTCAATGAATCATCCTCTAAACAACCATTAAGAACTCAGCAAGGGGTTCAAGGATGGCTGTGGATACAACACAGCTGGCGTCTCTCTCTCTCTCTCACACACACACACACACACACACACACACACACACACACACACACACACGCACACAACACACACAGATAACCACACACACACACGCTGGCAGCGGTGCTTTACATGCCAGTCACCAATCTACACTAAACTGAAGTGTTGATGTGTTGCTGTAGCCGTGGATGCCGGCAGCGTACTGAGTGGCTCGGTTTCGTGGAGGCTTCACCATCGTAGCACAGATGCAACACTAGATGGCAGTAGTGTCCCTTCAGGAAGTGTTGATCATGTGTTGAATACTCATTTTTTGCATTCTCTCACATTGACTTTGTGATACAGGGCAGTGGCAGAGTTGGCAAAGAGAGAGAGAGTCTGTGCAGGAACTGGCTTTCTGCCAAGCAGTTTTTAGAAGGACCTGCTTCACAATCAACAGGAACATGAAGTGGCTCAAGCACCAGGCACAGGTTTCTGTATAACCTGTGAAGACCATATTTTTCTAGTTATTTTTCAACCATTTTAAAGGCATCAGGAAAGCAGTTGATTTATGTTAATGTTTATCAGTAATTTACTTTACAGACATATACTCGTACAACATTACCTGTCATATGGGAGTGAGTCGTACCATGCTGTGTTGGCCACTCATCCTGGAAATGAGAAAATTCACTCAGGCACGACCGGGCAGCCCAGAAAAGAGGACCCCGTTAATTATTAACATACACAAACACACACACACACACACACACTCATGCGACTGTGGAACTAAATCTCTCTCTTGGCTAATACTCACGGGAAATTAATTACCATGCTACACACACACACACACCAACAGAGACATGCTGAGGTAGGCCTAATTAGGTGTCTGATAGCATAGACTCCACAAAATTGACCACATATACACACATGAGGGTGCACATATCTATGCTCTTGCATATCAATGTGAAAAACCAGCATCTTTCAGTCACTTCCTCTGCTGCCTGCCAAATTTTATGTCCTTATTTCTTTTCCTCTTTTTGTGTTTCCTCCAGGTTTCTGTCTTCTCCATCCATTTCCGTCACATCGTCTATGTCATTGTGCGTGACTTTTATCTTTAAAAATATCTTCTTTTCAGAAGTTGATCACGACTATTGGTGTTTATTAAGTCAGTAGAGGTCAGAAATGTGACATTGAAAAAAGGCCCATGAAGGTAACATGTTTATGTCGCTTATTTTCTTCCAACTACCAATTATTTCAGAAGAAAATCCATTTAAAATCTATAAAGCAAAGAATCTCTGTCTGTCTCTTCGTTGCATATTTCAAGAACCGCTCATCTGATTTATTTGTAATTGGTTTGTAACTGAAAACCCAACAAATTGCAATATTGAATTTGGTTCAATTTGGACATGGACATGTTCAACATGAAAACATTTTGAATAAAAGGAAAGCACCACTTCAATGCTCTGCCTTTATGGCTCCGCAGAATAAAGCTGGGCTGGCACCTGACCCCTCTCATGGGGAAGCAGACGTAAACAAAATGGAGATTAGCAACAACTTGCTAAATGAACACATTGCAGTGAAAAAAACGAAACAAAAGCAGAAGGTGAAACAAGTCTGGGTGAGGTGTGTTGAGACATGGTCAATGCAGGTTTTCTATTGTTCAGGGAGAGCTGGGGATGAGATGTGAAGCTTCTGTCAACAGCACCATGCTTGCTAACATCAGCCTAAACGCTACAATGTTAACATTGCTTTGCAACACCATCAGCTGCAAGGGGATTCCTCTCTTATGGTTGTTGTCCAGCTTGGAAATTACTGATGTGACCATTCAGAATTTAAATCATGAATATCAAACAGCTTTGATATTATTGGTGCAGCCCTGATGAGTCTGTGAGCAGTTCAGGGGCCTTAAGACTGGATATGTGAACCTTCACATGACCAGATTATCAGTGCGGAACAGCTTGTCTTGAAGGGGTACTGCTGTAGTTATGTAAAAGAGAAAAAAAGATTTATCCAGCAAACGTTTAACTGTTGCATTTTTAAACAAAACATTGATAATCCAAATTTTTGGTTGGTGGTTTTAATCAAGATATTTCAATGAACTGATTGTTATCCCACTCCTGCTGTTCATATTAGAACGACAGAAGGAGGGCAGGAAAAAGAATGGCCGAACGATCGTGTTAGCGTGAAAAAGAGGGAAAAGTCTAGAATAAGAAAGAGAGCATGACAGGAAGAGGAGGGGTTGCAGAGAAAAGAGAGAGAGAAAGAATGTGTTTTTTTTAATTCAGCCTTCTGCCTGTTCCTAATGGAACCCATCTATTGTTATTCATGAGTTTTCCTACTGGGCCTGCAGTCCAACCATGGACCTGCCATCGAGAAGACCGTCACTTCACAGCCACAACATCTGACAGAGGAAGAAGAGGAACAGAAAAAAGGGAGAGGGAAAGAAAGGGTAGAAGAGAGGAGCATAATAAGAGAAACATGACTGAAGATGAGACAGATGTGCTTCATGGGAGGAATAATAATGTCCGTATGAAAATGAGTAGTCTTATTAAACAAGAAAGTATGGTTCTGCTGCATACTAATGAAGCCACAAAGACTAAGGAAGTTGATTTCTCTTGGTTTCTCTCTTTTCCTGTTTTTTTCTGCTCTGTTGTTTTTGTCCACATCTATATTTGGACAGTGTGTGTGTATCATACTATATGTCCTGTACGTAGCAGCGCATGTTCCTGGACTCTTGTTGGTTATTGCCCGGAGGCCAGATTAGAGTCGAATCTGTGCTTTTGAATCAAGAAATAACGTGTGTGAATCGTACAGAATGTGCGTGGGTGTGTGTTTCTTCCTGAACCCAATGATAAAAAAGGAAGTGAGCAGTCAGTTGAAAGGACAGGACTGAACTGTTGAACCTCATGGTGCTGCCATAAAAAAACGTGTTTTTGTTGTTGCTCTGGAGCTATAGTTAGAGATCTCAAATGGCCTTTAAATCAGGTTGCACGTTGGGAAAGGTTTCACCAATCGTCAGCGTGAGTGAGTCACGCTCACACCGTCATGTTCTCTCACCTGCAACGGGCAAAAATATTTGTTTTCATGAGTGCCCCGCAGCCCTTACAGTGAGGAAATATTCAATTATGTTCAGCAGAGATATGAGTTCTGCAGCCCCACAAGAATACTTGAATCATGTGACCAATATCTATACAGTCATGCCCTCATACTGTATATACTATATGTGTGTGTATGTGTGTGTGAGCGTGTGTGTGTATGGATACTTGCTGAGAGCTGAGAGTATATGAGCCTGGAGGCAGTCACCATAACAACAGTTGCTGTGGTGCAACTGTGCATTATTGAGGCTTAGTAACTATACAGTGTTGGACTATTCACTTATCGTTTCTCTTTGTATGTCACCTCCCGGTGTTTCTCTCACAGTAGCAATCTTTTATCACAGTATATGTCATTTTCTTCAATTTGAGTTTTGATTATCGGCCAAGACACCTGGTGAGTCAACCTACTTGATTGCACTGATACAAAAATCCAATATTGCGCTAAAAAGTGTCGTACTTGTTGATTTGCAAAATTGCCCTCTATGGCCCTCTGACTTATTTAATTTCTGTAATCTCATGGCGTATATCATCAGATTGCCCATCCCTGTCCATCAAAATGTTTTTGTAAATTATGTGAACTATGTGATTATAAAATCCCAATAAATGCTGTAGTGTTAGTCATTTCAGAGATGGAGTTTGATTGGACGGATGGCTGTCGCTACTAGTGTTGCAAAGATTCAAAGTGTTTGTCAAATGCACAGTAAAGAAACATGTTCTCAATAATGTAATGAAATGCTTCCTTTGCTGTCCACAGAATGCCAACAATGTTATAAAGAAATATGTACAACCGAAATATACAATATACAAAGTAAAGCACTTTTAAAGCACTTTTACACATGAAACGTGATAAATAAGAAAAGCAGCATGAAACGGCATATCAGTTTTAAGGTATACCGTGATACGAATAATCATTGTACAGTGGACATTTGCTTATCTTTTGTATTGAATTCTATTGTATTAGAGAAAAAAAATGTCTTTTTCAAGTTTTCATTAAGCTCCATATCTGTTGGGACATAATCTGTCAAGTTATTGTCAAATGTTCATTCAAACAAAGACTTTCCTTTAAGGGCCATTGTTATTGATAATATAATTATTATAAAATACTGGGAAACTGTGATGGTCAGTGGTTATTATCATACTGTGAAAATTGTGTACTGTTGCAACCTCAGTCTGTCCCAGCAGTGTGCTGGCTAAAACTGAAGTAAACCGTAAATGACAGAATATGATTTTTTTCATGGTTTTAAAGGAAAAACATAAAACCCTGTCTTCTCTGATTGATCAGCTCACATCTGGTCTGCGAGGCGGGATCATACAAACGAGTGGCGTCAGGTAGTCACACAGTTAAAGGTGAGACTACTGATGAGCCGTTTAAGGAGCAGTGTTTTCTTGTGGGAGTTTTATTTATAACATTTGTAACAAGAACTCATATAAAACACTGACTTAAAGAAAAATTAATAGGTAATCGTATTACTGCATAATATGGTAAAAACAAATCAAACTGCATTTATTTGGACAGATTTTAAGATTGGGTTAGGGTTCATAATTAATGGGATGAACATTTATACATTACAGTTTTCATTTTGACTGAAAAACTATTAAAGTCAGTATGATGTGAGCTTTGTTTGTACCAAACACACATTTTTTCACATCTGGAGAAGAAACTGTCGACCAGGATGTCTCTGCAGCACTGCAACACTTCGTTATTATTCTGTTTGTCACACATGTTATCTGTTATCAAAAAATTGCGTCCTTTTGAATTTGACCATGCAGTTTTAATAATATTTCAATTCATTGTGCAGCCCTAGTTTCAAACACATATGCATCTCCCTTCAGTCGTTAGAGTAAGCCATTAGAATAACCGATTTTCCTCCTCATTTAATGTCTGTTAGAAATTACTCCACTCTGAATATTTTTGTGTAACATCTCTGAGTTGTTTTATGTTGTGTTCAGCTGTTTTTGCCTCATCGGATTACTTACACCTATTATCTCAGGATGGATCCCCACAGACATGCTGCTCGGGCATGTTAAAGCCAAGCATCATTGCTGTTGCTGGGAATTGTAACTCCCTGATATATTTAAAGAGAGTCAGTTACAATAATTAAATTTCCATCTTAGTGATGTAGTTTATATTTAAACAGATCGAGAAGTTACACAACACTCTTCCAGGGTGTTATTACCTCCTGCACAGCAACATTTCCCACAGAGTTTAGCTACAAGCCACAAGTATATAAGATAAATTTAAGATAAAAAAGGGGGTCGTGGTCAGCATCAGGCTTCCTGTCTGGGTTCATGGAAGATGGATGGACTTCCTGCAGCTGGCAGCTTGTGATGTGACCAAACTCTTAGCGTCTGAGTTATGTTCTCAGTTCGTGCGTTGAGGCTGCACAGAACCTGACTGTGTTTAGTTCTGGCCTGCTACTAATCTGTTGCTATCGCTTTGTGTCTCACACTGCAGGCATGTGTTTCTTAAATCTGTGGGTGGCTTCCCTGTTTCTGGTTGGTCTCAACATGACAAGAATAGCTGTGTTTTCATGAACCTCTGTCCCAGGGCGAGACTATAAATTTAAGCACTGGGTCTCAAGCTGGAAAGGTCGTCTCAAATAAGACACAGCCGCGCAACAAGAGGGGGGGAGTGAGAAGAGGCACGGGAGGAAAAGACGAGAGGAAAGTTATAAATTACAGAAGCTAAGAGGCTGAGGAGGAGGAGGAGGAGTGTGTTTTGGAAACTTGTCAAAGCTTGTGGGAGCGTCGCGCCAAACACAACAGTCCGGTCTGGTTACGCACACAAAACACTCTACTTCTGTCACTCGTGTTAACATGCAACAGCCTTCTGTCAAACCAACAGTGTGTGTGTGTGTGTGTGTGTGTGTGTGTGTGTGTGTGTGTGTGTGTGTGTGTGTGTGTGTGTGTGTGTGTGTGTGTGTGTGTGTGTGTGTGTGTGTGTGTGTGTGTGTGTGTGTGTTCATACAAGATGTCAGCTTTTGCCTTTAAGCTTCTCATAATGTCATCTGCATTGTTCATAAGCATGTCCAATCTAATCAAACGTCCCATATTCAGTGCGATAAGCCCTAAGATAATGCATTTACATCCATCTTAACATGTTCTCCATTACCTCATTTATGTGTGTGTATGTGTGTGTGTAAGCTCATAATGCCATCCATTGTCAGGTTTAATCAGCGCTGTTCTGTCATTTTCTCTCTCCTTCTCTCTTGTCACATGATAAACCACACTGATAAGTGACTTCTGACTGTATGTGAGCTCACGCCAAACAAGCCTTGGGCTCTTCTTCTAGCCCTGACTCCCCTGAATTTATGCTCTGATGTTGGAATGACACAAGTAATGCAGAACAATCCTTAACACACACACACACACACACACACACACACACACCACACAAAATTAAATTCAAGATGGTCAACATTCTGGGCTTGCAAGTCATTAGTGCTCGTGCATCCAAGCCGCAGACACTTTTAATATGAGCATGTTTAATAAGATGAAATTGAAGTTGTGAGTGTGAGCAGCTGGCAGATGTGCCTCACTGAAGCCCAGAAATACTTTGTAAAATGAGCCGCAAAGGCCCACATGGTCCGACAATCTGTCGTGCTACTGAGCTGAGATTCAAAGTTAAAGACTTAAAAAAACGAACACCTCCTGTTGGGTGTCCCGGTCGTCTTGTGATCACAGGCACAGACCATGTAATCACAACGTCACCACAGTTGGATTTCAGATTGGATGTTTCAGCTTCCGTGGTTGCATGTTGTCCCCCTCACTCCTCTGTCTATTTTCCTTTTCTGTTAAATTAAAAGGTGACAAAGAGTATGAGAAAAACTGAATGTACAGTGATGGGAAGAGATCAAAGGGAGGAAGTGAAAAGCAAAACGTCACATTAAGGGAGAACTTACAAAATAAAACAGGAAATAACTAAACCAAAAACTCAAACCATGATACATAAGACCTCCTTTTAAGTTTTTTTTTTTGATTGCCATGTATTTATTGGGTTTTATTGAATAAACGCCCCTCGCCCTTCCTGAGGGGAAAAGACAACAAAACACACAGCAATGAATTCATCATATAGCGACCTGTTAGAAAACCGTTGCTTATCTACACATCAAGCAGGTAGAGAGCACTATTATATTTCATCAATTGGGTTTATGTCCAATATTCACTCCCTTTTAGCTCTGTCTCTCCAACTCCTGAGGGAAATATTTAGCTCTTTAGCTGCTAAATAATCCATTATATTCCATAGCTCTTCTCTAATTGTGTCCGTCTTGTGTTTCGCGTCAGCAGGTGGGCAGCTGTTGGTTCTTTTGTTTGGCTGAAATTGAGTAAAGACCGGGCTGAAACTTACTTTAAATAATGGGTACTTGTGTCATCATGACTTTTTTTCTCTGCTCATATCCATGAAATTCAACAAAGCTCTCTTCTTAAGTAATTTCAGACTTTTTAGCTGTAATCCCTGGTGTCTAGACACTTCTGCGTCATTCAGTCTTCTCTGTCCTGCTGTTATTGTGAATGGTCTGAACTCATCAAGACCCCATGACTCGACGATGGTGTCACCTCTTTTGTCGAGTCATTTTGTGGAGCCAGTGGACACCTACAGGGTTGATGGGAAAGTCCACTAAAAAATGTGTTTCTATGTATTTACACGTAACGTGATGTTTATTTTTTAGCTTGTTGCAGTCAACACCTTGTTACTTTTTCTATAATCTCTTTTCTAGATTTATTATTTCATAATTCCTGGGATCCATTTTTATTATTAAATATTTTATGGACTTGTGGACCCAATAAAGATTAAACAATCAATTAATCTCTACTGTCACCTCTATCATCAGTAAACGCAAAAATATCCACAAAAATGCCTTAGTATATAATCTGTATGGATTATATTGGTCTATGCACAAAAAACTGAGTTATTGTGACTCCCATCTTGTCGTGTGTGTGTGCGTGTGTGTGGCTGATGCCCTCTGTACTGGCTGTAATTGGCTGCGTGGAGCAGACAGACGCTGCTTTCTAGCTTGTTATCAGACTGACGGCAAACCGGAGAGGACAGCTGTGTCACTCTGAGAGACACAGCAGACCCGTGAGGCAGGAAACAACACAAACAGACGTGAACGCCACATGTGGACACACACACACACACATGCGCGCTCAGACACATGGAACTGCTGTGACACTAACGGGCTGTGACAGTGAGGAGAGTGTATCTAATGTATTGCTCTTAGACAGTCTGAAAGACGATGGGTAGGTAGATAAACCAAGATAATGGATGCACACGGTCAGCTTAATATAGCAAATTGATAAAGATAAGACAAGGTTGTTACATGGGGAAAGGTCAAGACAATGACAGGAATGTGAAGGGTGCCCGAGTGGACATGTGCATATGTTTGGTAACGCAGCGGCTTAACTACGACAAAGTGTTTTGTATGGTGAACAGTTCTTATTCAGACGAATAAGACTATTGCGACAAAATGTTGCAACAGATATGAAAGTCTGACATCAGTGATTTCCGAAAACTAAAGTGCTGGTCTCATTCCAGCTCACTGAGTCCTTCGTTTCTTGAGAAATGTTGTAATGCTTTTCTACCTCCTGGCCTTGAGAGCCTTTCTGATAAAAGTAAATCAGCCTTTGAATCAGTTTGTTTTTACTGAACGCTGGAATGACAGATCTGTCCTCGCAGGGGCTCAGTTGACAATCTGCTCAGTCTAAACTAATCCTTTCCTCTCTCCTTCTGTCCAGACGAGAGACCTTGTTGAGGTGTTCCCAGTGCAAGACAGCTCGCTACTGCAACATCACCTGCCAGGTATAATCTGTGTGCGTGAACATGAAAGTGTGTACGTTTCTGTGTGTGTCAGTTTGTTGAAATATGCCCCTCTCCTGCAGAGACAAGCATGGTCTGGGCATAAGAGAGAGTGTAAATGTCTGCGAAGCCTCCTACCAAGAATTCCCACTGACTCAGTCCGTCTGGCTGCCAGACTCATCTTTGCCGTGGTATGTTTCTGCACCTTCTCACTGTTAGAGACTCAAAATAACATGCGCAATTAACACGATTATTTATACCTTTCCTTCTGCTTAAGGGAGTGCGATACATAATGTGTAGAAACAGCACACAAACTACAGTGGCACTGAGTAGAGCGCATACCTCCGCCAAGGCCCAGCTGTCCCCTTTAAATTCAATCAAGCATAAAAACTCCATGATCTGAGGTGCACATTAATTTTGTAGTAGTTCCCAATTTCTATCTAGAAAGAAGTCTACCCTCTATGAAATCATATTTAAATCTGCTACATCAGGATTTTTGTTTGGACCCGTGTCGAATTCTACTCACTCATAGATACCAACTACCTCAAAAAGCAGGATTTTTTTCATCAAGATCCAGTCATTATTCCCTGAGAAGAAAAGGCCCTATTTTGCAATTTTAAAGAAAGTGAAAAATTAAATTCCCTGAATCGAGATCCACATCATAAGTTAATGGGGTCTATTCTGGGTCGAAACCCATCCAAGTTTCATGGAAATCTGTGCAGTAGTTTTTGTGTAATCCTGTTTACAAACCGACCAACCAACCAACAAAGGACATGGATGGTAGCATAACCTCTTTTGGCGGAAGTAATAAATCTGTGGAACTATAATGACATGCTAATTAGAGCTGCAACAATTAGTTGATTAATTGTTTAAAAGAAAATTAGTTGCCAGTTATTTTGATAATTAATTACTGCTTTCCTTTGTCATTCATGACAGTAAATGAAGAGTCTTTAGGTTTGTGCCTGTTGATTAGATAAAAGAAGCAATTTGAAGACATTACTTTTAGCACGGGGAAATTCTGATGAGCATTTTTCACACCTTTTTGACATTTCAATAAATCAGATATTCTCGTTACCTTTAATTCTCAAGCCCCCCTCTTCATTTCCTTCTAGTTAAGTCCATCTCAGAACAGCAGTGAGGAGCTGTACACTTTGGAGGAGCATGAATCACGTAAGTCTCTCCTCCAAGTGTGTGTGTGTGTGTGTGAGGGTGTGTGTGTGTGTGTGTGTGTGTGTGTGTGTGTGTGAGTTTAATGCTGGTGCAGTAAAAAAAAAATCAAACGGTTGCTTTCATATTTAAGCTGTTTCCAGATATGTTGGGAACATTAAGAGATGAGTGTAGCTCTGTGTCTGTCAAAGCTAAATCTCTGTCCAGACATTGTCAGAAGCTCACAGGTACAAACAGATTATGTCTTTCAATTTAATCCTTTTTTTTTTTTTTTTTTACAGACCTGAGTTCTGTGTCTGAGCAGAAGAAACAAGGTCTGTCTCAGCTGGCGTCCATGTTGGAGCTGTACCTACAACAGGAGGCACCTGACCTGGCGCGGGAAATGACATCACTGCCACCCTCCTGCAGAGAACCCCTCAGCCTTGTTGCAAAGGTAGGCTTAATGCATTATAACGCATGATAAATATGTATGCGTGTTTTGCTTTTTTGAATAATGCATAGACACATAACTCCTCGATACGTTCATGCACACCTGAATACACATACTGAGGCACAAACATGCCAACCTGTGCACAAAAAGACAGACAGACAAAAGAAATTGTTTATTACTTTAAGACTCCCCTGCTGCTTTTGGATGGACCCCAACATATGTCTTAAGATCTTCCCAGCATCTGTGATTAGGTCCCCATGCGCGTGTGTGTATGTGTGAGTGTATGTTCGTGTGTGTGTGTGTGTATTCCCAGAACAACCTCAGGTCTCATTCTCTTAAAACACACCAGCTGCCTTTGCTAGAATTTAAACCGCATGACGTTCGTTGGATTTTGGCTCTGCCTCTGTTATCTGTTAGCTTGTGTGTCTCCTCTCTGAGATTTCATGGCTCCAGGTGTTCCAACAAGTGCGTGTGTGTGTGCATGTGTGTGTGCGTGTGTGTGTGTGTGTGTGTGTGTGTGTGTGTGCGTTGTGGTTGTCCCTCATAATGATTGTATGAGTGTGTGTTTGTATTAATTGAAAGCAGCCAGGCGAATGAGCTCAGTGTTTCCATAAAACAAACAAGAAAGTCACAAATGCGCAGTACGGAGCTCATCACAGTACTGCTGGTTTAGTGTGGGTGGAGAGACAAAACAAAATGTACAGAGTGCTGTTTCTGTGATTCGATGGTCGGTCTAACATTTTGATCCAGTATAAAACACAAACATTTTTGATGCATGATATTCAACATCCCCAAAGGATGAAACCTAATGATTTAGGTGATCTAAAGGCGTAAGACTGCTGTCTTCGTCTTCTTGGATATTCCCATTGATTTTCCATTACAC
Organism: Diplodus puntazzo; assembly: GCA_963678695.2. NCBI lineage: Eukaryota > Metazoa > Chordata > Actinopteri > Spariformes > Sparidae > Diplodus > Diplodus puntazzo. The sequence goes on along the minus strand of OZ023155.1, from coordinate 10,451,663 downwards.
ATAAATTCCTGCATTAGCTCAAAGATGGCCAAGGAGACAGGTTCTTTTTTCCTCCTCCTCTGCTTCTTTGAGGTTTATTGGAGGCTGGTAAACAGCTGGTTCTGTTTCCTGTTTGTGCCCTCATATTCTTCCACTCTATTTATTACAATCATGTCTTTGTTTCCCATGCCGCCGACCTCGACAAAACTGTGTTTTGCATTCTTCTGCATAACATATCAAGAAGAGTGTGTAATCTGATGAGATATGGATATGTGTTTATTTTTGTGAGCTTGAGTGAGTTTGTGAATGCTGGACTGGATTGTAAAGCTGGGAAAACTGGCAAGCTGCTGATTAAATGTGGTTCAAGATTCCGATGGGAATCGGGCACCGATCCTTGGGAGATGAAGAGCGAACAACACTTGGTGGATTAAAGAGAAGAAGAAAGGGAGGAGGCGTGTGTGAGACGGGAACAGAGGGGAGATGAGTGAGGCAGAAGAGAGGAGGAAATGTACGATGTGTGTCACAACATGACATGCAAACAGAAAGTGGAAGACTGGGATAGCAACTTTATGAAAGACGCTCGCTGAAAATAAATCTGTGAGTTAACATAAACTGTCACCTTTCAGAAACAAGAGCCATGGGAATGAGACAGACGGGGCTGAGAGCCAAACTGAAAATATGGAAAGAAAGGAAATGTAAGAACAGGATCTGGGTGTGCTTTAAGCTAAATATGTCAAAGTAAACAAAAGACCTGTGTGGATTCCTGATGTTTGTCTTTATATGTGTATAGGGGCGCTTACTTGCGTGTATATATGTTTAACCGAGCTATCACCCAAAATATTCAGAACCTTTTAGTCCCCGGAACTACCTTTCAAGGAACTGAAACATTCCTGCTGCCCGTTGGTGTTTGTGTTTCCATCACGGTCTAAAGACCCACAAAGATTATAGTCTTAATACGTATGAGAAAGTGATGGCTGGTTTTACATGCCATGTTTCTGAGTGACTACACAACATTGATGAACTTTGTTGTGGGTCCATCGGTCGCATGCTTTCTTCTGTCTCTCCATGTTTTCGTGTCGCAGTGAACAAAAAACAGACTGGTTTGCAGCTGAGGATTTAAAAAAAAAAATGCTGACTGAAAAACAACAACCTGGCATGTACTTGACCAATCAGAAAAGATCACCGCCACAACCTCAACCCCCAAAAGTTCCTGTCATTTTTTTTGACAGTGCTTCACCCAAGTAGAGACTTTTTGGAGGGTGATATCCACAGAACTCAAGTTGGGTGCTGATCACTGCGGTGGAATTGCACTGAGTTCCTCTAAAGGTTGCTTGTCCCTGACAAAAATTCCTGCAGTGGAACGGTGACTTTAGTGTGTAGCTTCTTCCTGAAAAACAATCACATGCTGACATATAGCTTCTTATGGACCATCAGAGCAAATCCCCTCTCACTCACACCTCACTGAGGCTATAACACCATATAATCCCATTACTGAAGCAGTAAAGCTTAGACTGATAGATAAACTTCAGTCATTTTCTGCTGGGAGACTTGCAGTGTATTAGTGCAGTGACTCAGAATTCATATTGAAGCTGACAGAACACCATAGGTTGCTTTGTAAGTATACAAACTCAAAGCAGTGGTATATTGTTGCTACATTTAGATCAGTTTGAGCTGTTGAGTAAATCCTTGAAAATGCAACTTGAGGGGCAGCGGCAACAAACATGGAGGCAACAAGAGCTGTCATTGGTATCTTGTGTTAACGATAACTGACCACTGGTCCATCTTCATAACTGGTCACAGCAGATTTTAAAGACTTCTGGAGCCTTTTATTTTGATTGACAGCTTTATTGAGTCAGACAGGAAAGGGGGTGGGGCCACCGCCGGTCCACTTCCAAGGTCTCAGCCTTCTACATGGTCCCTGTGCAACCTGGTGAGCAACCTGGGAGCCCCACAGCTGGTCTTAAAATGCGTTCAAGGTAAAAACCGACAATAATAAGTGATGCAAGCTAATCCCACTGCTCTCAAAAATCTCTCTCTTTTTTTTTTTAATGAAACCATTTTTCTGATCTCCCGTGTTTTAAATTAGGCATTTTTGTAGCAGCACGGGCCTTTAAAATATTCTGTATCACGCATGTTGTGAACTTGGAGATGCAGCTGGTGTGTGTAATGTTAACACACACATTGAATTGGCAACCGCCAACTAACACCAGCAGCACAAAAACTGTGTATCAAACAGGACAAAGACGTGACACAGAAAACAATGTTTACAGGTATCTGATAGTGTGACACACACACGCACATACGCACAAACACAGAGCCAACTGGCAGTTTGTAGAGATTACTGCAGATAGTTGGGATGAAATAATATCCCCAAATTGCTTGGCTGTGTAAGTGACAAAAAGAAGCTCCTATTGTCTCAACCTACCAGTTAAATCAGAGTACACAGGAATTCAGAGCTGGGACATTTAGTGGATCAATTTAAAACACATACTCTCTCTTGAATGTGTACAGACATGATGTTAAGCCAATTATAAAATCCTGGAAAGGATTGAAAGGAAATTACTTTTAAACCACCTGTGATGCACTTGGACGTTCGGGAAAATAGTATTTAAAGCAAACAACAAAACAAGTTCACAAGAACAAGTACGTGTATCTAATCTCCCATCACCCATTTATCAGCCTCTCATCAGAGAACTCCAATCACTTCACCGCCACATGAACAGTGTAGAGACAGACACAACCATTAATGTAAAACAAAGCACAACAGACATGGGGCGAACTTCAGTCTCCAGAGTGTCGTTCTATAGGCTGGCAGTAGGGGGCACTGTGATTGCATGGACAGCATCCTGTATCCAAGGAGTGGTGAAGTCTTTCATTTCACTCTCTCTCCGTCTATCCTCTTGGACGTCTCTTCTGCTTCTCCAGACTATTTTCTGTGTCTCTCATCTGATTTAACTGTCCGTGTGTCTCTCTGTCTCTGTCCTTCCGTCCCTTACATCTCTCTCCACGTCTCGCTCCTCATTATTCCTACTGACCACTGCGACCCTTTTCTCTTCTTTCCTCCGTCTTTCTCGTCTCTCCCCCCTCATGCTCTCTCTCTCTCTCTCTCTCTCTCCTCTCTCTCTCTCTTTAATGGCTCAAGAACAAAACAAACGAGGAGTTTATTATTGTGTACTTGGACTGTGCAGTGTGCTTAACAAAATAACAAAATAAGTCGTTACTGTGAGTATGTGTCGTGTGTGTGTGTGTGTGTGTGTGTGTGTGTGTATGTTGGGGGTCCAGTGTTTTACAGTGTGGGAGTGTTCTGTGCTATAAAACCATTCTTTACGCTAATAGCCGCTCCCTCCACGGCGCCCTAATGGTGTCCCACAAACACACATGTGCATGCACACTAACACACACAATGAAGTCATGCCACAGCATCATTACTGCTCTTAATATACCCAAGAGAAGCAAGATGAGAGGGAGTGTGTGTTTTGTGTGTATAATGTGCTATATGTGTGTTGCTCAGTGTGTGTGTGTGTGTGTGCCTGCAACACTGTGCAGCTATGTGATGCAGATAGACTGCAGTGGGGTGTGTGTGTGTGTGCGCCTAAATCAGGTTCTCTTCCATTCCTATGTTGCTTCGGACTACAGCAGTGTTTGTGTGTGTGTGTTTCTGTGTGTGTTGGTCAGACTGCGGCGGTGCAATAAGCAATGACAGATGAGATGTGGCTGCAGCACGTTTTACTCTCTCCCTCAAGCAACTTACCCTCTCCCCATTGTGTGTGTGTGTGTGTGAATGCATCTGTGTGTGTATATGTGGGTTAAACTAGCATATATGTGTAGCATAGCACATGTATGTGTTCCTACATTTTTCTGTGTTTCTGTGCGTGTGTGTGTGTGTGCGCGCGCTTGACATTGTGTCTATGTGCCTTTGAGTGCTGTGTGAACTTATTGTTATGCTGCATCAGCCCTTGCTGCATTGAGACCCATTTCCCACACACACCCCTTACATGACCGAGATGTTACCCCATAAAACACACACACACACACACACTCACACACGCACACACACACACACACACACACACACACACACACACACACACACACACACACACACACACACACAGCCATCTCTATCGGCTCTGAACCTGCTCCTCTGCGTCTTGTTCTCGCTCTCTCAGCCTCATTCATTCTCACTCCGCTGCCTGACGATCACTTCTCCACTTCACTGACAAACCCCACTTCTCATTCGCTCTCGTTCTTGAGGCCAAGTCTCCTAAACTGCAGCTGAGGATATGAGAGTTATATATAGACACCTCACAGGCCTAGTTTTGTGCCAGCATTTGAATTTTATAATCTTGAATTACACGACCTTTACATGAAAAAAGCATAAACGAAAAATCTCATTCTTTAAAAGCACAGTTACACTATTTGCTTGAGGTTGGTGATATACCGTTTCATGAAAGCCATACTGTAGGAGGCTCCTGCATACATTAATGCTAAGCATACTTGGCTCACAGAATTGTGTGGGAGGTCTACTCTGCAGTCTGATGAGATGATTATTAGTTGATATGCAGTAAGGGCAAAAACAGAATATAATTTTTCTGCAACAAAAGGGGCCGATCACAGTGATGCACCCCAGAAACGGTTCGATAACAAAAGCATTGTTTGTTCGATGGCAAGTCACATTTTTTTTGGGCAGTTTTTACATGTCGGAATATGTTCCACTTCTCAGAGCAAGGTGTTGGTTTGCACAGCTTCTCATATTAATAACATATGATAGTCGGATACGCACACAAACCAGCTCCACAGGCACTTCACACTGTTTTGTTCAAAACATGCTTTTTAAAGTGATTATACCTGTAGTGAAAAGTCTGTGTGTGTGTATTTACCAGGACGTGTACAGAGGTTTCAGATAATGGTTGTGATGAAACAAAGATACTTTCATTGCAGGAAGACAACAAAAATAAGTGATTTTGGACAATAACTGTCTCTAAGAGTCTTATCTCCGGTAGGGTTTTTCAGAGTGTGGGCTGGCTCGCAAAGTTGAACTCTACAAACATTTATCAATATTTCCATCATACATTTCCTAGACTCATACAAAAGTAGTCCCGCAATAGCCACTTAGGACCCTTTAGACCAGGGGTTACCAACATTTTTGACAAAAAAACAAGATAAAATCACACAAAAAAATGTTTTCATTGTCATATTTATCATAAATAAAAAAACTGTTTTGGGAACGTTTTTGCTGTTAAATGGAAATATTTTTTTTAAGTTGCCATTTCCATGAAAATAAATAACTATAAGTGAAAATTACATCACCCCCCTTAGTTCCTACTGGGTTTTTGCGGCCCGGTACTGAATGACCCAACACCTGGTACTGTTCCATGGCCCAGTGGTTGGGTGACCTCTGCCCTCTGCCCTTTATTTTTTTATTTTGTTGTATTCAGGTTGTTTCTGAGTGTAAGTCTTTGGGCAGTGAGTGTGTAGCCCCCCCAGCCACTAACAGTGTTGGACCATGAGAGCGGGACTGTAAGAGACCACTTGCCAGACATTGTGAGTAGACATCCAAGAGGACCGTTTGAGCCTGAGAGGAGGGGATAGTTGTGAATGTTGTGTTTTCAAACTGCGCCCAAGAATTCCTACTTATTCTGCCTTGAACCTTGCTGCCACTCTGTAAATAAAAAAAGGGCTTGACCGATAATGACACAGAGCGCTGGGGAAGGAAGAGGTTTGGAGTTACAGGAAAAGGTGAATGCAGAAGATAGGAGGGAAGAGGAGAGTGAGGAAAAGAGACACACGGATAAGTGAGTGCAGAGGCAGAGAGTCCTACAAAGGAGGAATGACGGCAAAGCCACTGAGACATAGAGGGTTATGAGAAGAATAAAAGATGAAAAATAGGCAAGAACAGGGGAGTGGGGGATAATGTTAAACGAGTGAGAGAAGAAGAATGAAGAAAGTGAAAAGGTGTGGATGAAGGATTGGAACAGGGAGTACATCCTCTGCTCGATAAAAGGTCTGAAGTAGCTGTATTTATGGTTCTGTGTGTATGAGGCTGTAACTGGGGCTCTCGGGACACACATGCACACATGCACGCACGCACACACACACAGATCTCATCTGACCATGCTGGAAGCAAGGCAAGTCCCTATGGAAGAGTATGTTGTATTGTTATTACCTATGTATGGAGACGATTTATCACAGGCTACACACACACACACACACACAATATATTTACACCTCTGCTGAAAACCCCTGTTTTGGCTTCAATTACACAAGCAAAAATGTGTGTGTGTGCGCGTGTGTGTGTGTGTGTGTGTGTGTGTGTGTGTGTGTGTGTGTGTGTGTGTGTGTGTGTGTGTGTGTGTGTGTGTGTGTGTGTGTGTGTGTGTGTGTGTGTGTGTGTGTGTGTGTGTGTGTGTGTGTGTGTGTGTGTGTGCGTGTCAGATTGTCATAATACAACTTGTGTATATCTGTGTGTAGGTGGAATTCTTGGCGTGTACAGATGTGTGTTGTAGATGCGTGCATGTAAGTTGTTGTTTGTGTGTAGGAGTAATTTATTCTCATGGCTTTCCTTCATATTCATTGGCCATCTGTTGAGCAGATAAGTGGGATGCAGAATCCGTCAAACTAGAGCACCTTAACAAATGGAAAAGTTATCAGTCTCCAAACTTGCGTGAAGTACAACTTCCTTCCTTTCTTCTTCTTCTTCCTCCTTTCTTCTTCATTTAATCTGAGAAAAAGGAAGGAAACGAGGACGGATGGAAGAAGTTAAGGAAAGAGGGTGGGAGGAGGTTAAAGACCAAGTTTTGAAGCATTTAAAAAGGAAAAATTACAAAAAAAAGTTGCATGTTTTCCACCTCATACATGAGCAGGTTCCTGTGTCTCTGTGCATGTGTGCTTGCCTGTTAGTGGTGTAAGTGTGTGTGTTTGTGTGTATTTGAAGTCATTACAATAATCCTTGTGTGTATGTGTTAGTATGTTCAGCATTATCTCTCTAACATTTCCCTGGCCTGCCGTTGTAGCTGGCAGTGCCATGGGCGCTACCTAATTAGCTTAGGATTTGAACAAAAAACACACACACACACACACACACACACACACACACACACACACACACACACACACACACACACACACACACACACACACACACACACACATACACACACACAGAGAGAGAGAGAGAGCTTAGTGTAATGACTTTAAGTCCATCATGAATGCAGCTGCAGACAGTATAATAGGACGAGAGAATAAAAACCATTTGTTTAATTGACTAAGATTGGCTGCCTGTGTGGGCTCATGGGGAGACGAGAAAGGGAGGAGAGGAAGAAGGGAAGAAGAAGAAGGATAGAAAATGAGAGAACTGGACTAACAGAGGGAGGGAGTGAAGGGAGCAAAAGAGATGGAAACAATCAAGAGGGGATGACGGAAGACAACGAGGAGTGTGGACATGCAGGGTGTTAACATTTGGAGTGAGGGGAAAAAAGACAAGAAAATTAGAAAGGGTTGGCACATGGAAATCAATATGAGATTGGATGAGAAGCGACTGAAATTTGAATAATTGTGAATACAATCTGGATGTTGTCTTTTGATTCTGCAAAGTGACTTAGGCAGCATTATGTTGCAGGAGACAGGCATGTGTGTGTTGGCATGTTCTAATGTATGTTGCAGTGTTGCGTTCGTGTGAGTTGGGGGTGGGGTTGGCTTAATGAACATCTTTTGGCTCCAGCTGCGACAGCCACTATCTCTCTTGTCTCCTTTATCCTCCCTCGCACTCTCCTCTGTCGCTCCAACATTTACAGTAATTACTGTTCCTCGGAGGTTCAGAGGGATGGAAGCAGGAGTTGAGGCAGATAACATGCCAAAGTGTGAGTGTTTGTGTATTTTGTCTAATTTCCTGGTTGTCCTCCAGAGAGATGTTCTTGAAAGTGAGATTCCTAAGCCAGGTTTATCTCACCGAATCCCCCTGTTATGGCATCGTGACCTGGGGAAAGGTCTGTGTCCTGCAGTGGGGGTGAAACATGTGGTCCAACACAGGATCATGATCCTTCTCCTGACCCTTAACAAGGTGCTTAAAGCCTCTTAGCTTGGCGATAAATGGTTGAACATGGCTCTTGTGGCAAAAGTAGGATTTTTATACATTTGTTATGGGTGATAGTAGAAAGCGATGGTGACTTCTGCCTTCGTGAATTACACAGTGCATTAAAGGAGACATATTATGCAAATTTTTAGGTTAGTAAATTCATTTTGGATTACCACTAGAATAGGTTTATATGCTTTAATGCTCAAAAAACATGTCGATTTTCTCACACTTTAGCTCCTGTCTAAGACCCCACCTCCTAAATACCCAGTCTGCTCTAATTGGTCAGCTCACACACATCTGAGTTAGAAGCGCTAACAACAACAGAGCAGCTGTGCTAAATTAATTCTGCATTAATCATGTCACATGATGTCACAAAGTCACAGAATTAAAAGCAAGACTACTGACGAGGAGTTTGAGGAGCAGTGTTTTCTGCGGGAGAGAGGAACATTCGTCTGAGCGGACTTTGGCATTTTTAATTTCAAGATCTTTTCATTTCATGAGATGATATGTTAAACACTGACGGAAAGAAAAAAAAATGAAAAGGCCCCCTTAAAGTCAAACATTTTATCTGAACCCTCCACCATGTTGAATCTGAAATGTTATAAGAGAGGAGACAAACCAATTGAAGCATTGTTGAATAGATAAGTCCGTAACACGGCGTCTGCATGAGACAAATCCGGGTCTTTACCCTTAAAAGCCAGTTGTGTGCTATATCACAGATGAACTGGGGAATGTATCGTGTTGTTGCACTGACACAGTGCAAAGTTGAGATTCATGACAATTTCAACTGGTTTTGTGCGGGTGGAGAAGGACTTAAAATAGACATAGAAGAGGAGGATATTACACTAATTACCGGGATTTCCAAGAAAAGTCAGGTCATTCAAGCATCAGACACTAATAGAGATGTCACTTTTTCAAAAAATCAAGGTTGAACCAATTTGAAATGACACGCAATTTGTTAGAAAAAATTTGAACACCCTCCTCCTGCCCACATCATCATCATTTCAGCGTTAATCCCATTGTGTATTAACTTTTAATTTCATATATGCCGGTCATTTCTACCTTGCCCTACCTTCTGTCTTATTCGTGATGGCCCTTTGTACGAGCTTCTGGCAGGGGGCCTGCTGAAGCTGCTTGTGCCAAATGATATGATGTTAAACAAGGTTATACACTGGGCACTTGCTCAGTAGAAGTCTAACCTGTGGGGAAAATGGGCATTTTAGACCAAACCTTTAAAGCACCTTTTATCAGAATTGACTGCTGGCAGTGACTTTATGGCTATCTCCCCATTCATTTAGATAGCGGCCTGGTCTTGTTAGCCTGAATTAACTGCACGTGGGCGTTGCCAAGGTGGGCTACAGAGTGGAGAGACTTGCCTAAAAGGACTTTGGTTAAATCTTTAGTGTAGTTTTAAACAATATGGTTTTAATGGTTTAATCTGTGTTTTGGTAGAGAGTTCAGCAGTGAGGACAGTGTTATCGTACTGTAAATGTGCTGGCAGTTTTGCTTCGTCACTCACCTGCCATATCAGCCCTCGAGTTTATAATTATTCAGCCCTGCGAGTTATCAGCTCAGTCCTCATGATCCCTTCGTCCAACCCTCTCTCACAGGACAAATAAAAGCTGGGTGTTTAATAAAGGCTCAGGCTATCAGTGGAAGGAGAACCATATTACCGTCTCCACTGCAAATATTGTAATAGGCTAATTATTTCATTCACATATGACACCTTCAATGTTAATGGGGTAGAAAAAGGTCCATATGACATAGATCCAGCCTGTCGCTGACATATTTCTGTACTGTTGTCTAACGTTAAAAAAACACAACTTCTAATTTCATAATTACTCATACGATAGAAACAATAAATAGGACAATCTATTGGAACAGCTTACCTAAAATCCTACTTTATGCACTGTTCAAATTATTATGTCCAGCCTCTGTATGTAGAATACATGATAAGGGATATAATGCTTTCTTGGAAAATTTAGAATATAGCTTTGCTGCTGTCTGTGGCCACATTAACACCATGTTTCAAATTGTAATTCTAGTGTTTCCAACAGGCATGAGGTAAATCTGGATCGGTGGAGAGACGGACTCATGAGATGTAATGGATTTATGTCCCTGCCACACACACAAACACACACACCTGTCTGGAGCCGGCTGGCCAGGCTAATGCAAGATCAAACAGCATGAGACATTTTTTAATCTTTTCATAACAGTGCGACTGGCCCACTGGGTAAAGTGCAGGTACTCCAGATGGCCAGCCTTCCACTGATAGCAGAACTTATTTGTTTTATTTCACAGCTTATGTTTATGTTGGTGTTTGCTATGTCACTGTTTCCCATCTACTGTTGATTTTGCATTGAAATATTGGGGGTGTTTACGGCAAACTGGCAGAGATATGTGTGGGTCATTTCATACCAACTCACCCGGGCCCTTCGAGCTCATTTCATGGATTTCCCTGAAAAAGGTTACGTAAGAACTCTGATTATATAGCTGTACCTCAAATACTTTTTTTTAGCTATGCATTTTTAAAGTTTGGTCTTTTAATCCCTTGTGTGTATTTTGAACTCACCGATGGCTTGCGATTTTTCACTGGATCGGGTTGAAATTTGTCAGTGTTTTACACACCTAGAAGATTTATGTGCAAATCCATGACATGAGCTTGGAAAAGTTCTAAAGTCTGGATGAGTTTGCCATGAAATGACCCATTTAATTATTTATTATTTTGTAATCGACCTAAAACCATGCTCTACATGATCTGCCCCCCTCTGCCTCTGATTCGCTACAACCTGTCCATTCAGTAATGTGCATGTGATTGAACAGGGGCGAGATATCTCACTCTGTGGTTAAAATGGACGGTTTAAGACACGGTGTGAAAAGAGATGCTGCAGCAATGCAAAAATGTGTCTTTTGAAAAATATGTAATATATTCTACCCCAAATAAAAGTATGAACCTGAAAATAAGCATAATTTTACCTCTCTATACAGTTGCAGAAATGTCTGCATCTCTGCAGGATGCCTAGTTAATGTTGTCAATTTAAACCCTTTGAGCTCAAGGAAAGTAGAGATTTGTTTGTCACTTTCTTCAGCCTTATGAGCCACAAAAACTCACTTTGTGCAGTCATCTGTAGTGGAATTTCTCAGGTGTACATCATATAATGGGGGGGGGGAACTCTTGGCATCCATACTAATTGAGAGAATGGCCCTTGCATAAAACTGAGATGTCTTTGCATTAAAAAGACACAAATATGTCTGAAATTGGTTCTACTTGACCAGAGAACTCTAAAGGTAAAAAAATCCTACAATAACCAGAATGCACTGCACAGTACCTATAAGCTCTTCCACTGATGGGAAGAGTTTGGATGGTGGTTGGTTTTGGCTCGGAGTCCATTTTGATACAGAAAACAGTTTCACGGCCAGCTACTTACAAACAAGCAATACAATAAAATACATTTTATACAGGATTGAACAGAATTGTGGTCCATATTTGTTCAGCACGACCTTGTTTTACATTGTGATCAGTTTTATCAATCTTTGTTCTCAAAGTACAATATGGCTGCCACTTCCAGTTCACGATCTTTCTCTTTTGCAACTGAACAGTGTGCTTAAATATGTTTCTGAAAACATTTTAGGCAAGAAATATGCAGTGTAGTGACAGAAGCTTGGTTCAAATTCTTTGCAAGTGTATGTAAACTTTTGACCGGGACTGTCGTCGACTGTCGTTTATCAGCATAGCCTAGTTCAGACAGTTTGATGAGACAACTCTCGCTCACATCAAGAGAGGGGGCAGGTGACTTTCACTCTCAAGATTTGACTGTCCAACCAAGGATTGTGAAAAATACGTTTTTCAGCGGCTGGCAGAAAGACTTGAAGTTGCGAGATAACCTGCTTTGTATGTCCCCAGGTTTCCATATAGCACAGATTGCAGGTGGCACTTTTGTTCAGCGATATTATGGAGACTGTCATTCTCACACGAAAGATGGTTCAATAATGTTTTTGCTGTTTATGATAATAACAGATGCTGTAGCTCACTTTCTAGAGGAACAGCAGCTGTTTCCTTTATGTAGCATAAAGCAATTAAGCAAATTTCCCCAGAAATCTGACCCTCGTGACAGAAAATGAAAGCTACTGCAGAGACGCTGGAAGAGACTCAAACTCTGTCAGTGGTCTGTTTGTTTATGTTAATTATGTCTCACGATTAATTTGTTTTTAATACATGCAGAAATGCTATATGTGACACTTGATAATCTGAGTGGAACCTAATTATGGGTGTTTTTGCATGTAACTGTAAAATACACAAGAACACAGTGAGAGTTTGGCATTTTGAGTGTGTGCTGTGTTTTTCCAACAAGTAACTTCATTGAGCAGCATACACAACTCAGATATTTTGAGTGTTTACAGTTAATTCACATGATAAAGAGGAACAAAGTCAGCCATCACTTTGCTTGAAGGAAACAGTTGGTCTAGATTTCTGCTCAAATTAGCCAAATATGCTAAATTAGATATCAGTGACTGTCATATCATATATCCTTAACTATAGAAAAAGCAGTGTTGTGATACATTGAGGTCAGAACACAGCATCAGCTTTAACTGTGCTGAACACAATAGCGGTTGATTATAAATCAGTGTTTTGTTTCCACGGCTGCGAGTCTCAGAGCTTCGGTGCTGTAAAGGTCTCCCGGTTCAGGTGCGGTAACAAGTTTAAGTGTGCTCTCATCCACCCACCCATGCTCTCTCCCTGTTTTCCTGTCTGTCTCTGCGGGTCATTAACAAGTTATGTAAAGCTCCCATGAAGGCTGTCTTGTGAAACAAAGACGCCGAAGCCCGTAAAGTATCCAGCTGAAGAGTGCTTAACCATCAATCCTTTTATTCCGTCCTGAATATAAATGAGTTTCCTCTGGGTTCATTCTCTCGTTCTCCCTCTCATCTGTCTCTCATCTTCCTCTCTCTGCCTCTTCTTCTTCAACCACAGCCAAACGCTCAACCCTCAGTTCTATTCGGGGACATGAAGACACGGCGACTTTCAAGTCGTCTACGTGCGTTCGCGTCATTTGTGTTTTCACCAGCTTTTAAAGTGCAAATGTGCGTACAAAACTTTGGAAACCCTAAAAGCCTATTTGAAGCAGCTCATTATGTGAAGGAATATTTTTAGACCAGGGAAGAAACGTGTGTCTTCCTGAAGTTTTATGTACGTCGGATTGCTGTCCGAGACCAGAGCTCAGTAACATTTTGTAACTGTGGTTTTCTGCTGCCTCTCTTTTTTTTTAATGGGCATTCATGCTGTGCTTCCTCTTGTTAAACATCAGCAGCTCATAGGGAACACAAATAAAACAGTGTGAGTGTGGATGCAGACACACACACACACACACACACACACACACACACACACACACACACACACACACACACACACACACACACACAAACAGATGCACACTTGCAATTTATTCTCCTCATTGTCTCATGTTCCCGCTTCCTGCACACTAATAAAAAAAAAGAAATTAGACTTACCTTTGCAAGAAGTGTTATTCTAAAGTGTAATTTCAGTCCAAATACTGAGCACAATGTCAACTAACTACCTAATTGAAAGATAAAATGCTTTGTATGTCCCCATGTTTGCCCCCATATCCCACAAATTGCAGGTGGCACTTTTGTTCAGTGATGTTATGACGACTGTCACTCTCACACCCACGACGTTTTAATAATTTCCTTGCAGTTCTACACATTACACATCACACATTTCCCACCTTTTTTCATCCCTCCGCTTTTCTGTACACAAACACACAAGTGAGGCCAAGGGTAATTAAAATGTGTCCATTGTGCTGCCTCGTGATAACTACAGAGGAGTATTACTGCCAGGGGCGAGAGAAAAAAAAATGAGACAAGGACGTTTTTTTATTTTTTATTATGCACTTAAAGAAAACAGTCAATACAGTGTAGTTGTCAGTATTTGGACTTTGAAGAGATTGTCACTCTACATACAGAACGTTACACTCCCCCTTGAACCCCTGGCCCTAATACTCTTCCGTTGATCACCAATAAACGACTGGAAAAACATTTTAAAGTAAGCTTACTTTAGCACAAAGGATGGAAACAGGAAGACTCAGCTCATCTGGTTCTGTCAAAAGGTGACAAAAATAACCATCACCTCTACAGCTCTTTCATTTCATATCTTGTTTCTTTAATTTGTGGAGTCATTTGGTTTTACAGGGGAGTCGCGGGCTCGCCACATTATTTTTTGGTCGAGAACAGTGACTTCCTGAAGTTGCTGCTGGTTGCCTGGCAACCCCACAGCGACATCAACACTCCAGGAAGTCATGGCACCTTTTTTTAACGCATGTTAATTAGTGAGCTTTATAGTTGCTGGCTGGTGGATTGTGTAACTTTTGGACACAAACCAGCTTAGCTAAATTAAGGCTACTGGCAGTGTGTTTGTGATTAGCAAAGAGACAAGTGTCGTCAATCTTCAGGTGACTAAATGTATTTCTTAGATAAACTATTTCAGGTACAATGGAAGCAAAATTTCAGTTGTTGATAATCCTGAAAGATGCAAACATATAATGGTGTAAAGTGAACAAGAGAGAGAAAGCAGACACACATACAGCACACTTGTTCAGCATCAGTGTGGAATCTGCACGTCTGCTGTTTTTCTGTAATGTCACACAATTTGTCATCCTTGCTGCTCACGACCCTCACTATCTCCTCTCCTCTCCTCTCCTCTCCTCTCCTCTCCTCTCCTCTCCTCTCCTCTCTCTCTTCTCTGAAAAGCTGAGGTTGATGCTGTAATACTTTGTGAATATGACCTAATTTACTAAACTTGCCAATATTCAGACACAAAATTATTTTTCTTCGTTCAAGAACTAATAGCTCTCATGAGATATTGACAGCTCCCTTCTGTCAAAGACTCGTGGGAGCTGTAGCTGTTGAACACAATTGAACTCAATGTAATCATATCTTGTGAAAAAGATTGTTAATTACCCATTTAGATTAAAGTATGAGCAGAGTACTCATTAAAAGTGTGTTTCAGCTTTTATGGAAGATTGATGGGTGATTAAAAAAAACATCAGAGAAAAAAAGATTTGTCTGAAAAGTTTGTTTATTATTTTACGGTTTTCATCTGTTAGTGAACTTTTGTTTTTGTAATTCTGTCTGTGTGCAAATTGAACAGCTCATATGAATAAATAACCTATTTATATACAGGTTTGTTTACAGTAGTATGTGCACAGTATTGTGTTCAAACAATGGCACAGATGAAGGTCGTACAGACGTGATCCCTCACACACGCACATACATGTATACCTCTCTACTTGGCTCATCTCCCATTGGCTGGTGGCAAGTGTTACCATGGAGATGAAAAGTGAGTGTTAACCATCACACTTCATTTCAGGTTGTGCCAAAGTCTTTTGTTCGTACAAATTTTTTTTTCATGAATTAATAACTAATGAGTTAATGGAGCAGAGACTGTCTGTTAAAACGTTAAACGTTAGCAATGAATTAACAGGGAAACTTGAACTATATCCTGATTTCTTAGTTCAAAAGTAAACCCAAGTGACCCATTTTGATTGTCCATGAAGTCACTAATTCCAACTTTACTTTGGAAAATGTGTCCCAAGTCCCGAAACAAACAACGTAATGCAGCATTAGCTTCAAAACTGAATAAGAAAAAGGGTTGAGTGACATTATTTGATGAATGGGATAAATTGATGCTTTAAATCTGAAGGACTGCTGATCACCCTCTTTAATTGTCCCAACTTGAATTTCTACTTGGGTACCAAAGCTTTACACATAAAATTGTCTATGTCAATCAGAACACTTCTTTTAAAAAAAGTGTCCATGTGTTCCTCCGTTGGTGTGAGATAATGTCTTTGTATTGATTGAATCAGACGGAGCAGGATCGGTCATGTCAGCAGTTTTTCTGACCCACAGTGAGCAGGATAAGAAAAGTGAAGATACAAACAGGAGGAGGAGGAGGAGGAGGAGGAGGAGGAGCAAGGTTTGTTTTTTTTTTCTGTCTTCATGTTTGGGAGGACAAATAATAACCATAATTGGTAAACAGAGCCAAGCACTAAAATTAACTCCACTACAGTAGTAGGGCTGTCATCTAAAATGAGTGCACTTCAGTGATTTTCTTCTCCTCTGTTCTGCACTCATTATTTTTTACGTTCCACCTCACTTGAAAGGATCATAGATAGAACGATCGCCTTATTTCAACTGTTACTTTGGGAGTGCAAAGAGGAATTTAGGATGTAATGAGCCCTGCTCTGTGAAACACCCCCAGGTGGAGATGAAGAGAGAGCAAAAGAATGGGAGGGGAGGATGACAGGAGGAGGAAGGACAAACACACAAACGCTTGTGTCCCAATGGGCCAGTATATCTAACATAGTGTAATTACAATGGGGAGCTCCTTTAATTGACTCCTCCTGCAAACCCCCCTGAGCCTGCAGTTTGTGTGTGTGTGCGTGTGTGTGTGTGTGTATGTTTGAGAGAGAATCCCATATGAAATGCTTTAATAAACAACTTCAGGTTTATTGATATGAAAGTATATTTTCTGAATTTTAATTCAGCTTTCCTTTCCTTAAAGGTATTTTATGTTTGGCCTCATTAGTTGACTGTATTTTAACTGAATACAAGTGAGAATAGAAAAGCTATGTTCATTAGCTTGATGCTTCTTTCTGGTTGCAATTAACACTCTGCATATGAGTAACTGTGAGGCTGCTGCACACCATGCAAAATAAACCTCATTCTTTGCCCATGTCCACAAACCATTGACTGTATCAAAATATCAAGGGACCTGATAAGTGAAGCCGATGCGGAAGTGCCTTAAAACTCATAATAACCAGCAGGAGGTGACTCCACTGGTTTCACTTTCCGACAACACTCAATGGAGAATATGTCCTATAAAAAGTTGGCGAAGAGGTAAAGGAGAAAAGCAAGAAGAAACACGCTAAATTGGCGAAATCATGAATACTACAGCGACGGGCTTTTCTCTTTCTTTTTCTGTTTTCATGCACTGATCCGCTTGTCTGAACAGCCAATCGAGTGATCTCTGTCACTCAAGGCTAGACTAGAGCCACGGACGCTCACTGACTGCAAACGGGCCGACATCGCTGAGGTGTGTCGGGGCATTTAGGGCGAGTGTGTCTAACTTGTGTTTGACAAGTCACCTCCAAAGCGTGTCTGCGGGGCTCTCAGTCAGATTCAGTCAGAATATCCTCTCTAGCTCCACCCTTTCGTCTGAATACCGTTGTATTTGGCTCCTAAAACCTAGATGGAAGCTGCCATAATGCTGGATGATGTCACCATGGTTTTACGCTTCACACAAACTGTATGCAGCATGTATCTGTTGTACATGTGCACAAGTCTTTGTGTCATCAAGTTAAATTAAGTTACCATAAGGTTTACGTATGCATGCAAATATACTCACTGTATATTCATATATACATTCGTATATACATATATTCACTTCCTGTACACTTTAATAACCAGAATTTCTATCAAGTGTGCACTGATGCACCAGGTCTCACTTTGTGATTAAAGGAAGAGATAGGTTGATGAAGGGTCAGCCCTACAGGCAAGGGTTGTTGATGTGTGTGTGTGTGTGTGTGTGTGTGTGTGTGTGTGTGTGTGTGTGTGTGTGTGTGTGTGTGTGTGTGTGTGTGTGTGTGTGTGTGTGTGTGTGTGTGTGTGTGCGCATCGGCTGTATGGAAACGCTTTTTGTGAGTATTCAGGTGCATTCATCAGTCGTGTAAATGTCATTAGCTTCAGGCTACATGTAATCCCATTTGATCACATGGCAGAGTTGTCTCATAATCATGATCACACGGATGTTGACCGACTGGACTGAGAGAGTGTGAGTGATGGAGGCAATGTTGTGTTGTATACCGTTTTTCATATAATGTCCTACTTTGTATAGAGCACACACACACACACAGTGCAGTACTGTCCTTGGAAGTCAAGGACGTCGCCTAGTTTCACAGGTGAGGGAGCACAGACTATTTCTGCCAGGGATGAGAAAGGAGGATGAGGATGGTAAGTGAAAAGAGAGAGAGGAGAGAAAGTAATGGGCAACATTAAACGAGAATTCTCCCGTAAACGATAATTCCTCTGTGGGCCAATCACTGATAAATATGCCACCTTGTTGACCTGAATTTGCAGTGTCCTACTTTCAGCTGTAACAGATGGGCGAACAACCAGCGTAACTCCCGCTTGGGCCAATCAAGGTAATTTTCAAAATGTTGGAGTAGTGTGTAGAGATGCATCAATCCTTCAAAATCTGTCCAATCATACCATTTTACACCAACATTGCCGCGTAAATACGTTTTTTTTTTTTTAATGGGGGTACAAATTCTCATCGTCTTTTCTGCTGCCTGCGTCACATTCGACGTCAGGATCCTGCTGGTAAATAAGAAATAGAAGGAAGAAGCACAGATGTTACGGTGGTTACTTTTCCTTATCTTTTACGTCCGTCTCGTTTTCACACTGAGCGATAAACGATGTCCGCCCACAGCTTGAACGGAGATGGATGGGAAAGTATTTACACACCAACATCCAGGACTCCAGCGCTCGTCATAGTATCGCAGCGGAAAATTAGCTTGTCAACCCCGGTGTCATGTTTTATCACAGCCGATCAGACCGTGACTTCCTGGAATGAATGCCAATGGTGCTGTCTCCTTCTGAAGACAAAAGCCAGATGTTGGTGTGTGTTGGTGGGTTTTTTGTTCAGAACGAAAGGGGTTGAGAGTTCATCATATTTCCATGCCGTCTCATTCCTGATTGAAACGTCTGTAACCCTGGACTTCATTATAAGCTGCTCTAAACTTGTGGTATAAAATTTCCCTGATCATCAATATGAAAGTATCCCTGCCTCGCCGTGTCTGCGGGGTTTTTTCCCCCCTCAGTTAGCTGACATTTCAGAGATTACAGGTTTTTGATCTGTTATTCCACATCACAATCTCTGCTCACCACACCCTTTTTTTCTGCCTTCACCCCTCCATCCCCCCACCTCCTCTTCACTCCCTCATCCTTTCATCATCCTTTTGCCATCAGTTGGTGCTCGCTGTGGGCCCTACACCTCTCTGAAGGAATGGGCAATGAGCTGATGAAGAGGAGCAGGGGAAAGGGGGATGGGGAGCAAAGAAGGGGAGGAGGAGGAGGAGGAGGAGGAGGAGGAGGAGGAGGAGGAATGGGGAAGGCGAGAGAAATGTAAGATTTTGGAAAGAGTTGTACAGTTCATTTCGGATTCCAGGTCCCACACTGTACCTTTATCTACCAACACTTCTCTTATGATTTTTCATGCTGCCTTTCCTTTTTCTGCTGCATATGTTTATTTCTTTCTAGCACTGTTGATATGTAAGATGCTACAGAGGCAGAATACAGTCGGTCAGGTATTAACACGGTTATAAGATGGTTTGATCCCGTTTTTAATTGTTTTCTTTTCTACTTGATATCCAATATTTGTCTCGGTATTCAAGTCCATGTGGGAGCTCTTATTGATATAAGGTTTTTTTCCCCCCATATGAATGTGCTCTCCCTCTCTTCCTCAACCCATATTACAATGGGACAGAAGAAATGCATAAAATGAAAAGCTGTTTGTTTCTCATAGTTTAGTTTCTTTCATTTGTCGTTGTGTTGTTGGGTGTTAGCTGGATGAAATGTGGTTGATAGTTGTGGACGATTTTGTGATTGTGGCGGCATTATTGTGTTTCTTAACCAGCCACAGGATCTGTATTCTTAAATACATCATTTAGTCGTTGTGGACGTTGTGAAGTCGTGGTGCTTTATACCAGTTGCATTGGGAATCAAATAAGAAATATGTGTGTGTGTGTCTTAACCTCTCATCATATATCAAGCTATATCTCCTTAGCTCTCTCTATATATAAATATCCCTTCATCCCTTCATCTCTGTGCCACTATTTTTTTCTTTCCCTGTCTCGTTTCCTGTAGAGGTCACCATCAATATCCCATTCCTTTAGGGGATCTATGAATCAATAACTCTGAATGACATGTACACACACACACACACACACACACACACACACACACACACACACGCACACAGAGCAAAGCAGTGAAGCAGAGCGAGCAGTTCTATGCAGAGGGGACACTGACATTCTCTCTCTCTTTCTTCATCATTTTTCAATCTGAATGTCTTTGTGCCACATTTCTCTCTCTGACTCAGCGACTACATTTCTTCTTTCTTTCTCCCCCTCGCCATCAGACTCTATGTGAATGTCTCTGTCCAAAGTTTTCAAAAGCATCGGAGATAACATAACAATACTGTCACACACACGGATAATAAATATAGTAAAGGATGAAAAATATAAAACACAGAAGAGTATGAAGCGAAATATAAGCCCTTCGAAACGTTCACAAGCCAGAGAAAACATGGATCCTAATTTTGGCTCGCTTAAAGAGAAGTTCCGGTGATTTTAAATCTGGACCGTATATTTACATTTTTGGGAGCATGTTCAGAGTGTGACTCCTTCTTCGGAGAGACTTTTGTTTGTGGTTACAAAAGGATGTTATTATTTCACTCTGAGGTGATCTACTGGACTGTTTCCAAAATGTCTCATTTGTCCTCAATTAACAAAAATAAACAAACTAATGAATCTTCACTTCAAATGTCACTAAAGTCAAAGTGGTTCTCACAATGATAACTGTACAAGCTGCACATGCATGCAAGCACGCACACACACACGTTTTCCCAACATTCCTGGTGATGACAGAGTGAGTGAGGGCAGCTACCTCAGTGTGCCATGTACAGCTGGTGAGTGTGAGCTCCACTGAGCAGACAAAATGCTCTTCCAGTACAATGCGCTACACACACACACACACACACACACACTGGTTGATTGTATGCTGACAGGCTTTCTAGTTTTGTATTTCGAGGATCTGTATATCTATGATACTGTGTGCTTAAGGAACCAAGTATTCAACAACATGCAAACATGCAAATCTGAGTAATCAGTTGAGTTCAATTTCTGACTGAGTCGACCTCTACATACCTAATGAATACCCCTCTCCATGCTAGAGTCATGTGAGCACTTTGAGTGCTTTGTTCTTCTGGGTAAAAGCTTCTGCCAACTGGCAGGTAGTTTAATTATGTGGCGAGAGGCAGCTGATAAAAAGAGAGATGTATCGGCCCATTCTGTGTAAGAGGATGGAGGCTGCTGCTCTGATGCTGGAACTGAGGGATTGTTAGTGTGTGTGTGTGTGTGTGTGTGTGTGTGTGTGTGTGTGTGTGTGTGTGTGTGTGTGTGTGTGTGTGTGTGTGTTCATGTGTTTGTGTTCATGTGTTTGTGTGTGTGTCACATTTCCATCATGCTGTTTGAAGCTGCTGGTAGAAGCTAGCCTCCAGACAGTCACCTGCTGTTGTTGACTTCAACCCTGAGACCTATGTGTATGTGTATGTGTGTGTGTGTGTGTGTGTGTTCACACTTTGATTTCTTCTTTGTCTATCCACTATCACTCCCTGTTTCTGTCTCTGGTCCCTCTGTCCTCTTTCTCTGCCTCCTTTAGCTCTCCCTCTGGTGATGCGTACTTTTCTGGGGCTGCCTTTATGGAGGGAGACTCAGACTCATAAAACCTTAAGTCAGTGTGCAGGAGAGCAAGTAGCTAGCTCTTCCAGCACGTATGTTTGATACGTTTTGTGTGTGTGTATGTGTTGGTACAAAATTTATTGCCATGAGTCAAGCACATATGCGACTACTGATGGGCAGTTTGAAATGCATTGATATGACGTAAGAATATTAGATGGGGTGTAAAGGAAATGGAAAATAAAAAGTGTTAACTGTGTGGCTTATTCAGGTTTGCCCAAACTGGGGCTCACGGGCCAAAGCCAGCCTGCCTTAAAGTTCAGTTTGGCCCTCTAGATGCTTCTTGTGAATTAAGATATTGTCGTGCAGTGGGACACTTTGAAAGGGATCCCAGTCAGTTAAGGGAATTTGGGGTCCTAACACTGTTTGCAGTTTGTTAGGTCTGTAAATGTTTAACAAGCAGAAATGAGTCTGGCAAGTTCATTTAAATGGTGGTTAAAAGTAAACATGGAAAACCCTGTGAGAAGTGGGTAAGGATAAGACACAGGAGGAATAAGCAGGATGAGTTTATAATTTATATTCCTTGATGTAGCTAGATAACTATCTGCTAAAGCATGCTTTCAAAGAGCAAATGCTAACAAAATATTGATTAAAAATGCAAAAACCTTCAATTGGACGTGTTGTCCTGGTTAAACTCAGCAGTAAATCCCTGGATATCCAGTGTGATTTCACAGCAAATTGAATAATTCTGCTGTTTATCATTTCCTGCCTCTGTAACCTTCCTCCTTCTTTTTTCTTTCCTTGATTATTGTGTTTTTTCTCTCTCCAGCTCCTTCTGCATCCTTCGTCGTGTTCCTGTTTTGTTTGTCCTGGTCTGTAGCTATTTTCTCTCCGCTCTCTGTCATCCTCCGTCCTTGCTTTCTCCTTCTTTCTCCTCATCTTTCTTTTTGTAATATTCTCTGTCTACCCCAACTCTCTTCTCTGCCCCTGGGGCTCATGGTTTGTTCCTGAGACAAAAATATCATCCATGGAGTTTCACTAATTAACTCCTTCAAATGTGCATGTGTGTGTGTTGTGCTGACATGAGAATCTCTCTCCCAGGGTAACAATCAGTAAGAGGTTAGTTCTATTTGTTGTATTTGTTCTGGGGAGTTTAATAAATAAATGGGAATAAATAAATGAATTATTGAACAGTATGAATAATAAATGGTGTAGCGTTTCTATAGAGAACACACACTGTGAATGAATAATGAACTGTTGCTTAGCTTCTTAGTTACACAATCATAAAGGCGCCGTGTTTGTTGGAAAATAGAAAACAAACAGGCCTGTAGGTCAGGAAGTAAAAAAACGATGTATTTCTTTCTGCCTTGACTTTGTGGAAAATTAAGGGACAATTATGGACTGTTTATTGGGCTGTATGTTAAAAACAGTGGCTACGTTGAGCTGTTGTGCAACTTAAAAGAAGAGTTCACCAAATAATTACCAGGTTGTCATAATCTACTCCCCTACTTCTTCCTCCACCAGTTTGTGTTTTAGTTTAACCCACAGAAGGTTTTTGTAAAGTTGCTTTGTGACGGCATAAACAATTTGGGTTGATGGGAACATAGTCTTTACTAGAGCTGTAACGATTAATCAACCAACACAGAATATGTTGGCAGCTAATTTGAAAACGGCTTGTTTAGAATTAGGTTCTCGAGCAACAAAGAGAGATTCCAGTTTCTGAAATGGGGATATTTGGGGTTTTCTTTGTCTTCTCAAAGATAAAATATATAACATTTCCACATTAAAATGTCTGAAAATGACTAGAACTTTGTTGTTTCGTTGGCTTCTGTGCTGACTTCATCATAAATATTTCCAACAATGTTCAAACCCGAACAAATCCACAGTTTTACTTAAGTGGACGGTGCTTTTCATTTGGTCCACCATCACTGTAAGTCCCAGGAAAACATCAGATGATTGAAGGAGAAAGTCTGCAAACGTGAACATAAACATACTGTAAATAAAGCTTTAAAACATTACCACATCTGTTAACATTTCTGCCTGTGTCACATAATAGATTTTCATTCGCAAAAGTGGTTGTTTAACAATGACCCTAACAACTCCCATGATCATCCTTTGTTTACATGGTTTTGACTGAGAACCCATGCAGGAATAGATTAGATACTGTGGGTTTAGTGAAATACCTTAAATACAACTGAAGACTAACAGCGAAGGACACAGAATAAATAGAAAAATGACCCCTCGCCAAACTGCTACAAAACAATTACAGAGCAAACACTGTCTTTATATTTTCAAAAGGGACAAAACGACCATTTTTCAAATGACACATTAAACGGTCGCTCAGTGACTCAACATCTGCTCTGTGTTTTGAAAAAAATCCTTTGCTTTTTGCCTTCAGGAATGTCAGTTCTTGTTTTTCACTGCATGTCACAAACACAACTGCAGGTGCTGCTCTCAAGTTAAATGAATGAGTGAATGAATGTGGAAGGGATGGGGTGAATGTTCTTGACCAATCCAATAAATGTCAGTAACTTCTGGCCTAATTTCTTCCCAAAGTTGCTTCCTTCTTGCTTTGTTTGCTTCACTCCAGTAACCTGGTACCTTTAATTATGTACAATTTATTGTTGTTGTGTTGCGTTCTATCTTAATTAGTATAAAGGTGAGTTTTTTAACTATTAGTTTAACATGAGAGCTCCTGTGACTCAGGTTTTAAATGTTCTATCATTTAGCTTCATTAGTGTTTGAGTTGATGGCCTGCAGTGCTAAGCATGTTGTTTCTGGCTGTACTGGAACCAGTGAATGCCATTATATCAGTGTCTGCTCGTCTCGCCAGTCTGTTGTCTGTCTTCTTCAGTGTGTGTGTGTGTGTGTGTGTGTGTGTGTGTGTGTGTGTGTGTGTGTGTGTGTGTGTGTGTGTGTGTGTGTGTGTGTGTGTGTGTGTGTGTGTGTGTGTGTGTGTGCACATGAATGTGTTGCACTATACGAGATGGATGAGGGTAATTTCCATTGGCCCGGGCTCTACTTTATCACTATAGTGTGAACAGACATACGCATGCTGCATGTGCATTCACACACACACACACAGCCCAAGGCTCTACTTTATCAATAGAAGAAACAAACATGGGGTTTTATATCAAAAGCAGATTACATTACCCCTCTATACATGTCACACTCAGGTACACACACTCACACACACAAAATTACATAGTCCAGCATCCATATGTACAAACACACTTTTGCAATCACACATGTGAACGGTGCAGGGACGCTTATGCAAGACAACCACAAGGGCAAACACACCACTTACACAAGGTCACAGCGAAGAAAAGTGCTTGTGGAAGCACAAGTGCACACACAGCAACACACATGGAAATAGTTTCAGTAGATGTTTAGATTTTATATATTAAAGGATATATTTGAGATTCATTGTGGGATTTCTTTGCCCTTCTTTAGGCCCATTCATATTCACACAAAATCACTGTTATGCTAATTCCCTGATTGCATATCTCTATGCTAATGACACCATTTAAATTAGGACTCTCTCTTCTGTGAAGGACGCGCAGATGGGTGCGTATGAGAGTAGAGAGAACGAGCATGTAAGTATAAGACAGTGAGCTGTAGATGACAAAATACCTGTTTTGTTATTCTACATAAATGTTCTCTCAGTGGTAATTGTTTTTTTTTTATGTGATTTACTCAATGTCACAACCATGGCTCACAGAAATCAGCATTAAAGTGAAGACAATCACTTAAGTTACAATAATAATACCGGTTACATACTAAAAAAATCCCATTTCCAATTCTCATTAGTTGTATTTTAAATTGTGCTATCTGGAAATCAGCTGTTTGAAATTATTATGGGTGTTTGAGAACTCAACATGATTTGCTTCTGTGACTCCCTCACTCACTAGTAAAACTATCCTCATAACTGCAATCTGCAAATATTAGGATTAACCGTTTTCAGTACCAAAGGAACCCCTGATTTCTTAGACCTCCTACACAACCTGAATCTTTAGTTCTGTTGATTGCACATTTATCCAGCATAAATGTTTTTTCTTTTTTTTTTGAAAGGAGACATATTGTGCTGATTTTCAGGCTCATAGTTTTATTTTGGGTGTACTACTAGAATAGGTTTACATGCTTTAATGCTCAAAAACTCCACTGCTGCAGCTCTGTATTCCTCCTGTATTGCTATTGGTCGGTTCACATACGCCTGAGCCAGCACTGCTAACAACAACAGAGCAACTGTGCTAAATCAATTCTGACATGCCAAACGAGCTGAGAGGCATTAATGATGCATATATGTGACTCTGTGACATAATGTGGAGTTTCAGTGTTTCATTGTTTTCTGTTTGTGCGGACTTTGACCTTTTTAATTTTCAAGATCTTTATAAGTGCAAGAACTTATAAAACCCTGGAGGAAAGGGAAAAAAACAAAAACGCATAATAGATCTCCTCTTAAAATATTTTTAGCGAAGCAAAATAGCCATTTACAAATACAAATGAGAACGAAACAATCAATGTACCCCTGCCCAAATGTGTATTTATCCATTGATAGTCAAAGCAGAGAAAAGCAGTGGGCACAGAAGAAATATAACTGAAGAGGTAGGAAGAAAGAGGAAGCTGTTGATTATTAGAAACAAAAAAACATGTGGAGGCCACCATCATAACGCTGGAGACAAAACATGGAGGCATTCACTCTCTCTCTCTCTCTCTCTCTCTCTCTTTCTCTCTTCTCTCTCTCTCTTTCTCTCTCTCTCCCTCTCTCTCTTTCTCTCTCTCTCTCTCTCTCTCTCTCTCTCTCTCTCTCTCTCTCTCTCTCTCTCTCTCTCTTTCTCTGTCTCTCTCTCTCTCTTGCTATTAAACATAGCTGCAATGGATGTAATGTTATGGCTGTCATTATGAGGATGACTATTGATTAAACACTATTTTGTGCCATAAAAACACCATTATCATTACGACCAGGTCCGCTCAAAACATGCAGGAACACACATGTAATGTATAAATGCATGAGCATTTGTTGGTGCGAGCACGTACACATGCCTGAAAACATAAACACACGCAGAGACGCACACATGCAGAGGTGTACACAGATAATTGGATGAAGCATTTGACCTGTAACCTGCCGGTCAACCTGGAGTGGGAGATAATTGAAGTTTTACAACCCCAGGGATATATGAGTGTGTGTGTTTGTGTATGTGAGAGAGAGAGAACACAAAGCCAGTAATAGAAGAGGTTTGTATCTATGTAAAAGACACTGTATATCCTTTAATGATACCGAGTTACGTAGAGAGGAGATATTGTTAATGGACATAAATCCTCTTTTTCTCTATAGGAAATGTTTGGCCATTACATTTTATAAGGTGATTAAAAACTACTTCAGACATTTTTCCATTTCTTTTATGGCATTACAATCTAAATAAAACATTGCTTCTACACCATCAGTACAGTCAATCTTCAAATCTAGCCCTAAAAACAAACAATTAATAAACAAACTACAGCTTTAAAAGATTGCCACCGAGTCACACCTCTCTGACACAGTATTAGTATCAACGGACCACATTGTAGGCAATCTTAATTGTAATGTAACATATTTGAGTCACCATTTAGACCTGCGACTTCACATTTGTTCTTTATTTCTTGAAAGCAGAAAAGCTTTGCTGCCAGAACTGGAAGTGATGGCAAAGAGAATCAAAAGCAAAAGCAAAAAAAAAGTAACACTTTCCTCCCTTCCTGAGGCATTCCGAGGCCAAATGAGATATCTAATCCTTCCGGTGAGTCCTGGGTCTACCGCAGCGTCGGCTCCCAGTGGGTCGTACACAGGAAACCTCAGAGGGAGTCACCCAGGAGTCACCCGAACCATCTGAACTGGCATCTCTTGACATGCAGGAGCAGTGGCTTTACTCTGAGCTCTCTCCGGATGTCCGAGCTCTTCTACCTATCTCGAAGGCAGAGCTCAGCTGCCTTATGGAAGAAGCTCGTCTCTTCCACTTACCCTACCTGTTATATCATTCTTTTGGTCACTACCAACAGCTCACGGCCGTAGGTTGTGATGTAGACAGATGGATAAATCAAAAGCTATTTCTTCCCACTCAGCTCCCCCTTCATCACAGTCAGGTAAAACAGCCACATTACTGTTGATTCAAGTCAAGTCAAATTCAAGACTTGGAAATACTTAAACTCCTTTACTGTGGGCAGCACTTCACCACCAAACCCAAAGAGGGGAATCCACTGTTTTCCGACACAGAACCATGATCTCAGACTTGAAGGTACTGACTCTCATTCCAGCTGGTTCCAACTCGGCTGAAAAACTGCCCCAGTGTTCGCTGAAGGTCACGTAACAACAAAGCCACGACATCTGCAAACACACAGCATAGATGTGATTCTGAGGCTTCCCGAACCAGACACTCTCCTCAACCTGGCTGGCTGTGCCTTGAGATCCTGTCTGTGAATATCACAAACAGGACTGAAGGGAAAATCTTGGTGGAATCTAACACACACAAAACACAAACAAATATTCTGTAGCTGGCTGAAAATAAGGCCCACTCAGACAAAGTCAAAACATTAAAGTGATCCAGGTTGTTATTTTCAACAGCAACTTTCAGCAAAACTGTTGTTGTACCAAGCCGCACCGTTCCGGTGTACCATGTCATGATAAAATGCCCAGAAGTTGACAGTTAATTGGGATGAGATCAGCAGTTGCTCCCTGCAACCCTGGATGGGATAATAATGAAAATGGATGAGGGGCAGCTCACCAGTTAACTTGGCAACCGCAGCAGTGTTAACATGTTTGCCCCCAAAAAATGTGTCCAGACTCAGTATTTGTATGCCTTGGGGCTTTCTCTCTAATGCATACTGCCGATGGCCTGATCCCAGTGCACTGCTGACATCTCTCTGAGTCTCCTGTGGTCGACACATGCCAATCAAACATCCAGCAGTACCAGCAGCGCTGATGTATTCAGCCATGTACCAGCTTCAGCAGAGATAAGGAAGTCAAATGAAGGACAAGAAAGGACAGAGAATTAAGGTATTCGTGACCTGCTGTATGACATATTTAGGGCTAGTGTTTTTAATATTTTCATGCCAGCCAGACACTGAAATAGCGAGCTTAGTCACTTGTCAGAGGTCTGCCGATTTCAGCTGGACCATTTCATGCTTGACTCAAAACTTGCTAGAAAAAGAAGAACTAGAAATATTTACCAATGTATGGATTTGCTTCCAGTTTGAGGTGCGGTGTGAATCCCACACTACTATTTCTGGCAGCAGTCTCTTTTGATTTCCGATTCCTTTGTTATTGGACAATTGTCTTGATTGACAAAATAAACACCTTTTTCTCAGCCTCGCAACTGATTTGGGTTGTGAATGTTGGAGCTAAACTTTCTCTGTTTATGAGTCTGCTTATCACCGCTGCATTACAACGCACCCAAACACACACCACCAAATCACTGCTTCTGTCTTCTCCAACATATTGATGGGATTCTTTGTAGACCTATAATTACAGTTGCCGTTCCCTCTGTGAATATACTGCGTATTTCTCTTGCTGTTCCTGGAGTTTGTGTGAGTGTGTTTTTAGTTTTTAGTTGTTTTTTTTTATACCTCCCATCATTTCTGTATTTGTACTTTTCTCCCGCTGGAGGTGTTTTGGGCTGTTGCAGCATGTTTGTGTATTTGACTGTGTTGTGTGTATTTGCGGTGCGTTTCATAAATGCTGCAGACACGTTGTCAAATTGATGAAGATGTATTCGTAATTTGCTCACGTTTTGTCTTTTTGCATGTCTTTCTCTAAGTCGCAAGCCGCTGTATATAGTTATTCATGATGACACCTATAGTTTTTATTCATTCATTCATCATTCAAGATGGAATTATAATTTAAGAATCTGTAATTACTGATTTTCCATTTCTGGTAATTGTGTGATAGATAGATGACTACGTGAGTCCAGAGCTTCACACTCAAGGTGACCGTCTCTTTATGTTAAAAGTAGAAATAAGAATTGTTTTTGTATTCCACACATCAGACACAGTTCAGCACAACAGTCCAGACGCTGGGGCTGATGAGTGACGTTTCTATATCTGCGGTACATCTGCGTTCACTCAGGGTTAAGGATGAAAAGGATGCTGTAGTTGTGGGTTGAAAGTTAGGGTGCAGCAAGCGCACAGAGAGAAACCCCATTCAGAGCCGACTGACTGCTGCCTTCAGAGTGGAAGGAGGAATAGCTATTCCCCCGTGAAACACCCTTTGATTCAGACTACGGCAGAGCAGTCAAGCAGTAAAAAACGATTTCCTGCAAAGAATACTGCTCTGAAAACAATAACCTGCTCTTTTTATCTTCACCCTCCCCTATTCTCTTTTCAACCTGCATACGGACCTGCTCACGGTCTGCTCCGCTCAACCTTGCTCTTTTCTTTTCATGTTTTCTTCATCTCTTGATTGCTTGTTTCACGTAACTGGCTTCCATGCTTCTGTTCTTTCTTTACTATGCAGAAAATTAGAAGACGGTGTGTGAAAAAACCCTGAAACTAGCCCGACCTCTTAGGTCAGGTCTGTAAGTAAGCAGCAGTAATGCTTTAGAAGTGGCGCCGCAGCACTGATCAAAGAACTGCTTCATGGACGGGAGCTGCCAAGAAGGTGATGATCCTACCCGGTTGAAAATCACCTACACCCACAGACAACGTCTAAAAGAAATGATCATAAAACATGGAGAGAATATGGTTCTACAAACAAGCTTGTACACATTGACTGATTATCTCAAAGATAGATAATGGCTTCTCATGTCTCTGTCACCCTTTGCCTGTAGTCTTGTAATACCTGTTACATGTTGAAAAGGCTTACCAATAAGTAGGACCGTATGTATGCGTGGACGCTTTACAAGATATTCAAATTTTGACCTTTACAGCTCGAGGCACTGTGTGTTATGAAGGAATGTGTTTATTAAAAAAAATAAAACTAGAAAGAAAATAGCCAAGAGATTTCAGGAAAATCGGGGAAAATGTAGTGGCAATGTTTGGGAGGCTGATATTACACCAGCTGTACGGTTCTACAGTAATATACAGTATAAAATATGTGTGTGTGTGTGTGTTGGAGCGATACACAGTATGTTCCATAAATATGCTTCTTCCATATATGCTCACTCTGGTGTGTTTGTGTGGGCAGAGCATACTGTGTGTGGGTGTTTTTTCTTTGTGCGTCTGTGTGTGTGCGTGTGTTAGCGGCTCTGCAGCTCATCAGCTGAAAATGTGCCAAGTTGACAAAAAAACACATGTCGACTTTCTTTTCTCATTTCTCCCAGAGATGATTGGGTATCAGCATGGAAATGAGTCATTAGCGGGCAAGAGGCAATCTCGTGTTCGATTACACACAGCCCGGGGCTAACGGCGTACGTGTCTGTGTGTTTTGTGTGCACACACCACGTTGGTGTTTACAGTAATATACACTCACAAGTATGCATTACTGTTTGGGTAGATGATTGTGTTCAGTCACATCGGTGCTATTCCAACGAGTGTGTCCATCACTTCTACACCTGCTTAGTTTCATAGATACACGCTGGATCAGATGTCTTGTATCACGAACTCTGTTGTTTTATAATGATTATGTTCACACGTTAACATGGAGCACTGAAGCAATCGGTCTACACCAGATTTTTACGTCTGTGTTCTCATGACTGATTTTGCGGTAATTTTTCGGTATTCTGGCGTCCTCCCTGACAGATTAAGGTCTAAAACTTCTTGGTTTCATGGCCTCACTTCTCTAAGCTGGTGCTTACAGCTGTTCTTTTTTCTTCTGGCCTTCCGCTCAATATTCTGCTCAATGTTTTCCCAGGGTGCACCACTCTAATTCAGCCCGCCTGCTCTCGTTCACGCTCTGCAACTTCACTAACAAGTTTACTAATGAGTTTAAACACATTTCTGCTCCTCCCTCCCCTCTCCTGTATCAAGCCTTTTCTCACTCCTCTGTCTTTTACCCTGTCCCGCCTCCCTCCATCCCTCCTGCCTTTCTGCTGCTTCTTAACTCTAGCCTTCCACCTGTCTCCTCCCGTCTCGTCTCTTCCACCCCCTCTCCTCCCTCTGCACTGCGCTCATCCCTTCTTTCTCTCACGCTCTCGCTCGTATCCCCTCCTGAGGGGGTTCGGCTGCCTTACGCTTGTTTAAACAGAGACACACTCTTGGGGGTGGTTGTGTGCTGATCTTGAGAAAGTTAGTGGAGCAATGGGCAAGAAGGGAATGAATTAAAAACATGGAAACACAGACCCTTTACATCACAGTGTCTTTTTCAAATAAACCATAAAAACATTGACATAATATACATCCTCACATTTCAGAACTTCCAGGATTTCATTTCCTCTCTTCCACCTCTTCCAAATTTCTATTTCACTACTTTTATTAAAGATTGAAAGGCAATTTTCTTGAGAAGTGAGGCCATGAAACATTTTCCTAATTTGAAGGTTGCTTAATTTAAAAAGCAGTCTTGACCAAGGGTGCACAAACTTTTATCATTGCAGGGCCAAAACTGAAACTTGGAGACAGGCTGCATGCTAAAAGCAAACACCCATTGTATTGTTTTGTTTTTTTTGCCAATTAACATTGTATTCAATTATGGACATGTGGATTTATACAATCATACAACAAAGAAAAAGGAACAGAATAGGGATATACAAATCAAAAGAGAAGACAATAATTGTATTGAGTTGTTTTAATATAAGATGTAAAATGGTACCACAATCTGAAGTTCCCTTAATTGAACTGTTTTTAATTTTTAATTTTTACGTGTTAGGAACATCTGGTCGACAAGTCTGAACCTTTTGACAGGCCAACTTTGGCCTGCGGGCCAAATTTTGGCGAGCCCTGATCTTGACAGCTAGATCGAGATCTGAACTTGAAAAGAGCCAGGACTGGATAGAAACAAGCCTTCAAAGATCAATGTGAAAAGTCCATGCAGAAAAGACCAAAAAGAATCATTTCATGAAAGTTGATAGGAGATCGACAAAAAGACAGAAAATGAAGGGAGAAATAGATGCAAAATGACAACAACAGTAAAGGTCCCAGCCTTCCAAGAAACAGACACCTTGAGGTTTATTGTCACTGCCCGGAGCAGCTGAACCCAGTGTTACCCAGTGATAGCACTCACTCAAAGAAAAGACCTCACTGTTACATATTAAGTTGCTGATCCTGTTTTATCTAACATACGTCCTTCAATGATTTTAAGAAGAAATACAATGATTTAAATTAAAAAAAGTCCTAATCAAAAATCCATGTGGAGCGCAGGGTGCTGAACTAATAAGTAAGTGCACCGTCAGCCGTCAGCAGGGAAACTTGAGACTGCATTCTTCAATGGTACTGTGGCTCAAGCTCAGACCTCAGGCTTATAAAATCATGTTGTGGATTTTTACTGCAGCTCTGACGGGAGTTTTCTTCCTGCAGAGTCCAAACATATCAACAGTTATGTACACACACACACACACACACACACACACACACACACACACACACACACACACACACACACACACACACACACACACACACACACACACACACACACACACACACACACACATACACACAGCTGGTGCAGACAGGACAGTTCACTGTTTCCGATCTCATCTGAACATCACCTCAGTTACCTGAAGTCACACCAGTCTGCAGGCGGGCACTCTGATATTTAGCTTCCATTCAGTGGAGCAGGTTCAACAGCGAACTCAGCAGGTTGAGAGACACATCCACCCGCACTGCAGCTCTCTGGTACCTCATTTAAAGAGATTTAGTTTCACATTACAGATAGATTGAATTTGTATGGAGTGTTAGTGTATGCATGTTAATTACAGAGAGCGTTTTTTGGAGCTGTGATTTAATACAGATATACATGTACATGTGCTGCGTTTATGCTCAGCACGTCGGGCTGCCATCAGCAGAGACTTCTGTGAAGCCCCTAATGTGATAAGTGAGATTATTCTGTTCAAGTGATGATATATCATGATAGGAGGTCTCTTACTATATGAACTATTTGTGAAGTAGAAATCTTTTTGTCACCCTCTCTACTGTGCCCTGATACACACTCATTTATACATACAGTGAATTGTGAGGTCACCAAAGAATGAACCAGGTCAAAAATAAAGGATGGACGCTGAGATCTTTGTGAGAATAAGACAGACTCACAGCATCGTCTGCTCCATTTCGGCATTGCTATAGTATTTCTATCTGTATTTGTGAAATAAGAGCTGTTAAGATGAAGCCAAATTGCTTTCATTGACTAAACAAGTGCAGCATTTACAGGCTCCAATATAGTAGATGGTGGTGGACACTTTTAAGATCTGAAAGAGGAAGGAGAATCAGAACAGTCGCAGCACGCTGCTGTCAAACTCACTATGTCATGCATTGTAGACTAGAGAGCCAAACATGTCGCTGCCGGTGTTTCTTACCCGCAGATGTCCATAAACTAGGTTATGAACTTTAATGAGTGTGTCACAGCAGTTGCCGGGGATATTACACAAAAAAAGGAATACAAAAGGACTCATGGTGTCTTGTTGCTCTAGCTGGCTTCTGGGGGACAGTTTAGTTCCAACATATAGATTTAGGAAGTCTAAAGCTGCAAAAGGAATCAGCAACAAACTACGAACTGCATTGGAAATGATCTAAAATGATACAGTGGCAAAAGGCTGTATATAGTGCTATATATATATATATTTAGATATAGTCATGTTCCTTATATGGTAAAGTAATTGGTAGACTTTCTTGCAAACTATTCTACATTTCATTACATCTATTGCAATGAATAACTGCCTTGTTTGTCTTCCTTTAAATTTCTATATTAAATCTATTCATTTTATTTCTTTTTCAAATAAAAAAATGTGGAATTATGGATTATCCTAAGCAATCACCTCCTTTCAAATAGAATTGGCAAACCTGTGAGCAAAGATTTGCCCTATTGACACAAGCCGCAAATATGAAGCAACGTTAGCATTCATTTGGAGAATTGTTTCTGGCCACTTGATGAATGTTAGTCTAATAAAGTTCTCCTTTTAGCTCTAGTTTGGTCTCCACTAACCTCTGAGAGACCTCTCAGGCTCTTTAGCCTGAGAGGTCTCTCAGAGGTTGCTGTTTGATGACTTTGTCTATGTGTCATTTACTTGATTTTTGATTTTTGTTGAACATTTATGCACAAAACAACAGATCCATTGTTGATATAGAAATAGTGTTTACACAGTAGCCACTTTAATGTGAATAGCAACAATGTTTTGTGCTCATTTTGCAAACATGATTCAATTAGAATGACAGTAATGTAACAAAAATGATCACTGAGACTTGGAGATAGGTTAAAAATGAAGGTGAAAACTGTATGTGTGCAACAGAGTACGAGTAAATGATGCGTAGCCTCGTTTATTTTTCATATTTTCCTCTGTAATTCTGTCTATGTTTGTCTGCATGTCTATTGAGAGATGAAAGAACCATGATTAGGTCATAAATACTTTATCAAAGCATTAATGGCACACACACACACACGCACACATACACACACAAGCGGCCTTTGATTGTGTCTGATGGCCTTTGTAGTTTTTCCAGATTGACAGTAATTGAACCGATTCCAGCAACATTAAAGACTTAAACCATCCAGTCACAAGTTTTTGAACTGACATGACAGGACAAAGCAAACCAATCCAGTGCCTCGGATATGAGATGACAGGACCTCCCGCTCCCAACCGTCCCAGACCCCCACACCCATCCACTTAGAAACGTGCCAGCCGTACACGTTTCCAAAATGTCACTGGAATCATTTTGATCTGCCCCTCCCTCCCTGAATACCTAATGTCGGCACAGGCATTCACAGAGCGCAGAGTTTACTTTGAGCGAGTTAGTGTCTCCGTCTCAGTGTTTTTTCTAGGCTTGGTCTCGTAGCGGTGATGGATGGACAAGTGTCAGTTTTGATTTAATCACATCTATTCTCATTTCATTCCAGCAGTAAATCTAGTGCAGGTTGCATTTCCCTGGATGCTTCTCATATCCATATTTTCACTGTGAGTGACAAACATCAACAACGCGAGAATGATTGAGAATGACAGTTTTTTTATTAAGTCTGGTCAACAGATAAAAAATAAGCAGTAAACCCTCCAGCAGTGCGCAGTAGTGTTGCTGATAAGTTTAGACTTACCATTTGTTCGTCATAGTTTTTGATGAGGATAGTCTGCTCCAACAAGTTCTCCAAATTAAAACAACAAAAAACGTTGTTTGTCCATAACTTGTGGAAGCATTTTCTAAACTAACTGCTTGAAAACTGTCACAAATCACTGTTGAAAAATAAATCCCATGTACGTAATGGGGAAAACACACAAAAACATAGATATGCCCAAGCAGGTTTGACCCCCAAACTCCAGTTTGTTTGACTAGTGTGAGCACTCCATACTGTGCAAGCACGGTACACTTCCCTGGCTCTGGCACAGTTGGAGAAGGTGTGCTTCGGCATGGTACGGTTGCTCATGCACAAGCACGACTTCGCAATGTGGACATGAAGTATAATCATGCTTAATACGGCAGCCTTGCATAATCAAGAAATCCAGTAATGTGAGAGGGCCGTCTATGAGCAAAAGCAGTGTATTGTTTTCCGCTACAACGTGATGATATATGTACAAGAGGTAACTGTGCTCAGGCTCGGTTGCAATGAGAGTGCAGGGCAGCGGGGCGCTGGGGAGGAGGGACAATTGTGCTTCGGCACGGTACGGAGCAACCGTGCCAAGTGTGAGTGCGCCCTTTATTCCTTACGCTCTTCAATATTTTCTCTATTTATTCATTTTTGGGGCAGAATTGTGACTTATCTCTACCTGCAGCAATTTGGTGTTTTCAGAACTAGTCGAACAAGTCCAAATCCAACAGTATGAAGTCAGGAACATGTAATTGTCAGCGTGAAAAAGTTCTTTGTTTTCCTTTTCCTCCTGAGAATTTGACATTTTGGAGACGGGGCGCTCTTTTTGTTTTTTAATCTTATTTTCTATTTTCCACATCACAGCCTGCTCCCCACACCCTTCACTCATTCCCTTGTCTTTGCCTCTGTTCCTCTATCTCACAGTCATCATTTGTACAAGTTTCATCCAAATCTAATCAGCTGAAATATTGTGTGTGACAGGCAGAATAACGAATGAGCAAAACAAATGAATGGATGTGGGGACTGACATTTTCTGCACCATTTTGAAGAAAACCCTTCCAGACAAAACGCATGCTTTGGTGTCTTTTTTGTAAAGCTACAGTAATTGTGTGATTCTCCACAGTGGGTATGGTAGAATCTCAATCATATCAGGCCCGTAATCCCCATTAAGAACCTGCTGTTAAGAATCTCTACTTTATTATTTGCTGGAGAGCTCCTTTACTTTCAATTTGTGGAATACAATTCATTCACTCAAGATGGATTGAAAGTAGCCCTCAAGACCCTGTGGCATTCCCTCTAATGGTCCATCCTCACTGGCACTTCACCACAGAGCATTACCCCACATGAACCCACATTTGCAGCTGTGGAGGGCTCTCCTTATTAATTTGGGGAGGTTATAAATGAGCATGGGTTAACAGTTGGGGGGGGGGGCTCTTCCAATCTCTCTTCATATGATGAAAACAGCCATCACTATGGTAACTGATGAATGACATGCATGTCCAGCTGTGGTGGTATTATCATGTTCTATTCCTGCAGAGAGCTTTTCACATTGATGAGATAGATCTGTTATACCTATTTTTCACAAGAGACATACAGTAGATCAGTCATGTTAGTTGCTAAGTGATACAACTGGTTCATGTACATGCATATAAAGTACTGCTGAAACTGATGATAATTTTGATAATTCAATTAATCTAGCAATTTTGATATCTCTATTCATCTTTGATTTTTAAAATATAGTATAGCCCGAGGTGACATTTTCAAGTATTTTTTTAATCCTGTAGCCTCTTCAAGGTCTGTTTCCAGGACAAGCAGCTGTATGCAGCAACAGCAGACCGCAGCAAAGTGTGGAATCATCGCCGTTTCTCCAACAGCCTTCACTGT
Organism: Diplodus puntazzo; assembly: GCA_963678695.2. NCBI lineage: Eukaryota > Metazoa > Chordata > Actinopteri > Spariformes > Sparidae > Diplodus > Diplodus puntazzo. The sequence continues at coordinate 10,414,063 of OZ023155.1, read as the reverse complement.
AGCCAAGGAGGTAATCATTAGTGCATCTCGGTGGGCGGTCAGAGGACAGTGGATAAGACCTGGCAGGAGGCTCACAACACTCCACACAAACAAAGGCTTGTACTGTACCGCTGTTGGGAGGGAACATCGAGCTGGCTCGTATGAAAATCATGTCAAGCCAAGCACAGAGGCATCTCCATCACCAAGGGGAAGCGGTCGGACCAACCCTTCAACACTGGCGATGAAACGATACCAAGGACCTTAAGAACAGAAAGAAAATCTTGTAAAACCCCGCTGTGATCACTTCAACCAACTTCAGTCAGGACTTACAGCTACAGTCAGCCTCATTCCACCTCGTTTACTTCATAGCGCTCACTGTGCCCTTAAAGGTTGCATTGGAGGAGGCGTGAGATCATAAGAAGCTGATGTAGGCAGCAGAGGGGTTCACAGCCATATCATATCAAGGCTGAGGAAGGAGATGGGAGTAAGGGGCAAGAGCGACCGGCAAGCGGTCAAAGAACTCTCCAGTGCTGGTGAAAATTGCGGTCAGTGGGTTTTGATGAAGAGTAAGGAGGGCCCCAAAGTAGGCAGATGGTTCCTCGAGGGTGAGCCTGGGATACCAGGAATCAATGCTGGACCTCTACAGTGAACCCATTTCCTCCGTGAAACCTTCTGCTGAACCTCTTTCCCAGCAAAATACTGAAAAAAGCGGACGTCCATTTGATAACCCAGAAGACGGAATGCTAAGGCATGCAATGTAAAGGATAACGACAAATACTCCGAACAGAACAGATATGTTTATAGACATAAAAGACCAGGAAAACCAGTAGATATTAACATTTAAGAAGCTGGAGCCAGTTCAGAAATGCTCTTGTGTTCTTGTTGATAAACTCTTTAAATCCACTTCCAGTCCTCATAAACCATTTTTGGGAAATATCTGCAGTGGACTGAATCAGGCTAAGCTCATGTTTGTTGAAGTTTATCTTAATATGATGCCAGCCGTCAAAACAAACAGTGATGCAGTGTTTGTTTAGCAGTTTTAGGTGTCTGTTGATGATTTATAGGTACATTTTTCGGTGTGGTGACACCAGCTGCAACTGATGAAGTTCAAAGTGTGCTGATGTGAGTTTGTTTGTCCGTAGAAGGATTTTTGATACTGTTACTGTATTTTTACTTTCATCCAGCCAGGAAAGAAGCACAAAGAAAAAGGAAATGAAGAGACAGGAAGAGAGGTAGGGGGTCGGTAAGAGAGGAGAGGAAGCTGTGGGAGGCTGATAGAAACACAGGAATTGATTCATAAGATGCTTTTCTGTGCAGACACAAACAAACACAGATACATAAAGCAGGCGGACCTTTTTTATACAGTATATGTGTGTTTGTATGTGTTTGAGTGTGCGTGTGTGTATTTGGGATGCATAAGGCGTCCGCCAGCCGGCTCTGCAGATGTGGATGTTCTGCTAGATTGATTCTCATCCCCAGTGAAAGAGTTGGTGTGTGTGTGTGTGTGTGGGTGTGTGGGTGTGGGTGACAGAGAGATCTATGTCCAGCTGAGTGCCCTAACACTGTTTGTTTAAATTTTCTCCACACTTCACCACCCCCCGCCCCCCTCCCTCTTTTTAAAACCATCCTTTATTTTCTCTCTGCATGGCTGACCCTCCATCCTGCCACTGCTGCTTACAAATGCTGCCTTCTCCTCACAGGGTGAAAACCGTTGGGGGCTCAAATATCTCTTTTCATACAGGTGTACAGGTGTGGGATGGTCAAAAAACATACAGTTTCAGTTAGTTTTCTTTGCCCGCCCTCTTTCGCTCAACAAACCTGTGCGAACTCTTGTCATTTTCATGTCAGTCTGATCGAGGGTAATGCTCTATGATGATCTTAGATTTATTTGAGTTATTTTTTTATTATTGGCCGCATTGAACAAAGTATGTTATATAAAATGACGACGCTGTTGTTAGGATCTGGTTATGTGAGGCACAAAAACACTTAGTTAGGGTTCAGGAAAGATTGTGGTCTAATGTGTTTATCATCTCTCCTGTGTAATCTTATAATAAACCTGAATGAGTCAAAGCACGTCACTGCGCTTCTGGCCCTCGTCTTTTGCTCGATTCGCTCGGTATGTGGGTGTCTTTATTAGTTTCGTAATAATGTGTTGACACCAAGTTGCAGACTGAATGGTAATGCCCACAAATTAACATGTGTCAGCACCCCTATGAATGGGTCCCATGAGCATTCAGTAGCTGATAGAGCTGCAGCAGTCAGACACTGAATTGATGAGTTGATCTGCAGCAAGCCAGATGTGAGACCTCTATCTCTGTTTTGTAAACTCGTCTTTGGGTTTTAGACTGTTGGTAAGCCCAAGATATTTTAATCCTCAATTCCCGGAGCTGAATTGTTTAATTTGAAATATTGCTGAAACATGTAACCGATAACCCAATTACTCGTTCAGCTCTAATTCATTGATGACAGCAGGAATCTTCTTCACTCTAGATCTTCTCGGGCCAAGTTTCCCATAAAATAAAGAAAATGTTTAGCCTACACTAATCGTCTCCGTCTGTGTGTCGCCGCTGCTCGCGACAGCTTCTGAAAATCACATGACAGCTCTAAGCTGTTACTCCATCTCGATGTATTGTAATTCATATATAACATATTGCCGTATTATATGATGTATCTGTCTCCTCCAATTTAATACATGCTTTATGGCACAAATGATGTTTGTGTGTGAGAGCAACTGCATAACAAGGAAGCGCGCGCGTGTGTGTGTGGGGTGTGTGTGTGTGTGTGTGTGTGTGTGTGTGTGTATGTGTGTGTGTGTGAGATGAAGAACGATCCGCGTGTGTGTTTGTCAGGAAGACTTAGTCGTACATTTTGCATATTCACATATACAATCAATGTGTGTGCAAGCAAATCTTTTCTTCCCGTGTAATCACGTTCCCTCCTGTCGGCCTCCAGAGTAAATAAGTTGAGTAAAAACCCTCATTTCCCACGAGGCCCCGGCTCTGATGGCGTTTATTACAGCTGCAGATTAAAATCCAATCATTCTGCTGGGTTCTGATTCTGGTGTAAATATCAGCAGGATGGTGGAAAGCGTCTGTCTGCGGCTCGCTTTAAATCTCACCCTCCCTCTCTCTCTGCTCGCCTCTGTCTCCATCTTCATCTGACAGTTTGAATACTAATGTTAGTAAAAGTTACATTTATGTATCTACTGTCTGCATGGGGCAGGAACCACGACCACCAACACAACACGCACGCACACGCACACACACACACACACACACACACACACACAAACAAACACACACGTTTGTTTACCAGCGCAAGCTCAGTAATTGACACATCAAACACTGTTGTTTTTTTGTTAACTTACTTTGTGTTTTAGGCTGTTTATTGCTGTTTCTCCCCTTCATCGTCTCCATCTGTCTCTCTCTCTCTTTTAAACAACTTTTTCAAGCGCTTTATTATTCAAAACAATCTCCGTGCCAGCTCTCGTAGTTGAAAGCAACAAACCCTCTCTCTCCCCCGTTTGAAATCCCCCCCCCCCCCCCGTCTCCATAAAACCCAGACTCTTTCATTAATTTGTTCCTGAAATGTGTCCTCTAAATCGTGCAGACCACCCCGGTGCATTGTGGGAGGTGTTTAAGTGTCAGAGCAATATTTAGATTCATGACAAAGCTAAATGGAAGGTTTGGTAGTGCTTTATAAATTCAGGAGGAAAGCTTCACTGACTTTACTGTTGATTATTTTTGTTGGATGAGATCGGATATGTGATTGGATAGGTTTTTACTTGTGCTTCTAGTTTTGTCTCTTGTCATCCATCTCTCATATACCCATCATGCTGAAGGTGGAAAATGACTTTCGTATCAACTTTATTGCAAAAGAATTGCATGGTGTTTTTTTGTTGAGCCTTATCTTTTTTTCATTCGTCTCTTTGGTGCAATTTTTGGAAAATATTGTCTTAAAATTCAAATTTGTTCCACTTTCCCATTTTCACGGAGCCTCTGGGAAAACAAAAAACATTTCACTTGCTCCCTTTGTGATCACCGATGCAATCTTTCATTAACTCCATTAATGAAAATATTACACACGTGTCTTTCCCCCCCAAAAAAAAAACATTTATATTCTATTTAAAGAAAGATTTTTTTCCTGGCTCAAAAAATCACCAGATGGTAATTTTTACACAATCAGATCCCTCTGCATCTCAAAGCAAAGACTTTGCACGTCACGTTTTACGTTTCCGCGCCAGCGGGGTTTTCGCAGGTGCCAAAGATATGTAAAAGAAATGTTCAGAACACATGATGAAAGGTGTTGTTGGTTCCCTGAAGCGATTTAACAAAAAAATATCTATTCCACTCTCTTGTCTCGACTCTTTTCTTCTCTTTTTTTTTTTTCTCCTTTAGGTGACGTGTAATTGTTTTACCATCAGTGACGGAGAGCTGCAGGAGATTGGCGTTGGACTGTATCCTAGGTAACACACACACACACACAGAGAAAAACATCTTAAAAGCATCATTAATTTCAATTTAGCTCATAATCTTTGTCAGATGGTGCCTCTGTCTCTCTCTTTCTCCAACTTGCACAATAAAAACGCCACAAAATGTAAATATGCTCTTGAGTTACCTGCCACATCACACCGCGCCCCGACCAACCCCACCCGCTCACTTTCAAAGCCCTCCCCAGCCTCCCTCACCCTCTACCCGCTCGCTACATTTCCCTGACAGTTCTTTGAAGTACGAGGGAGAGAATCAATGAATTTTTCTGTTGTGAGGCGAAAACTTGAAAATGAATGTTGACAGAATATTATAACGCTGTTTGGGGAAAGACGGCGGGGAAGAGAGGGAGAGAGGTGAGAACGCATGGAGGAACGCACGGTTTGACTCCAGACTGATATGTGATTCTTGTCTGGCATGTCTGAGTGAAACACACACACACATACACACACACACACTCACACACACTCACACAGAGGAAGGCGATATGCACTGTAATCCCTGTATTGAGTCCAGGGTGAATGGGGAGGGATTTGGCCTGTCGTTGCACATGTTGTTAGAGTTGTTACACACACACACGCATACACACGCACACACACACACACACACACACACACTCACACACACACACACACACACACACACACACACACACACACTGCAGGTATCTCAGCCAGTTTATCTGGCCGGTGTTTAGATGTCAGATGGTCACAGTGGCTTTACCAGAGCTTAGCCAAGCCATGTGTGTGTCTGTGTCAGTGTGTGTCTGCGATTTGTGTCGTAACTCATCCATAAATGATGGGACCGTTCGCAGGATGGTCCCCTGCCTATTCATATTTTGGGTTGCCTAGCAACCGCAAGGGTTTGCTGAAGAGAGGGGGATTACTCTGGTGAGTTCGCCCCCCCATCCCCTTTCTGTTCATTTTTCTGTCTCCGCTGTATGTTTCCCATTTGGTGACTCTTTTTCATCCCCTCTCGGTCTCCACGAGGCTCGTCCTCGTCCGTCTCCTTCTTCCTCTCGGTCTCCGCTAATTGGAAAAGATGAGGTGAAATTCCACCGACTGAGCTCTTCATCAGGATGGAGATGGAGATCATTAACAGAGACCTTTTTTCACTTGTTGTAATCCACCCTGATGTTGTACCTCATATCAGCTCAGAGTATTATTCCATAAACCCACATGTAGCAGGTGACAAATCCTCACCGAAATATACTGAAATGAAAGCAGGAAGAGGAGATGAGCTGATGATAAAACACAGAGACGTGAGACATGTTTAAGGCTTGCAAACTGTTAAAAGGTGTCATTCAAGAGCATTTGTCCATCTTCAGGCTCATTTATGCTCCCTTTACTTACAAAAATAGTTTCAAATGATCTAACTGTCACTGCCCACATACTTTCATGCAAGGACCTCCGGTTTCCTTTGCAACCATCCCTCTGCCCAGATGAAGTTTCATCACACAGGTGTCTAAAACATCACCAGCGATTTTTAAAACCTCTTCCTCTTGTCTTGGCTGTGTCTTTTTTGAACTATTGGCTACATTGTAAGACTTCCCCTCACGACTGCCAGAGGTACAGCATGTCGGTCCATATCTGTAAGCTTTAGAAAACCTGTAGAAATACAGATGAAATGAACACAGAGTACAGAGAGACGGCTCCGTCCACTTTAGATGTGTATCAACAATAGAGCAATTTGGTTTGAATTCCGTTTCAGAGGTTTTACAATACAAAATGATGTAGCATGTGAGACAAAGCTCATGAATGTGATCATATTTGAATACACTCAATATCAGTATGCTGATTTTATCTTTTATCAACATTGTCCAATCAGAAATATTCAGTATTGCTGCTCTTCATTTTAGAGGAGTATTTATCTGACATAATAACTGTCTTTTTCATAAATGGCAACATTTCCATGCTTTACTGTAGCAAGATAATTAATGCCCAAAAAACTGTGAAGCCATCAAAATGCAAAGTCAGGAAGTCAAGGAGTGCTGAGAGAATAATTTAGGGAAATGAGCAGGTCTTGATCCCAATCCTAGAACGTAAAAAATGACATTAATCAAAGGTTATTCCACTTTAAAACTTCATGTTTTTAGGTCTCCATGAAACACATTAGATTATCCATTAGATTAAAAAAAGAAATTGTTGTCATTGTCATTGAATTATAAGAGCTGTGACTGTAATGTCTCACGTAAAAGCTTTGTGCTACATTCAGTGTCGCCTAATTGATGTCTGCTGCATCCGTGCAGAGTTGAACCACTTCTGCACGCCAACGCATAAAAAGTAAAGACACGGGAAACAGTAACAAAGAGAAGAAGAAAGTATTTCGCCCTCTCTCTCTCTCTCTCTCTCTCTCTCTCTCTCTCTCTCTCTCTCTCTCTCTCTCTCTCTCTCTCTCTCTCTCTCTCTCTCTCTCATTAAATATCAATTAATAGCGCCGTGCTGTCTCTACTCTCAAACCCTTATGATGCCTCGCTCTCCATCCTGCTGCATTCAGCAACAGTTAGTTTCAGCAGATATTTTTAATGCGAGATGCCGTTTAGTTAATTAATCTAATTAGCATGCTAATGAGCAGCTCTCCATCAGATAAAAGCATTGTTTCGAGGGCCTGATTTCTAGTTGATATTCAACGGGCAACTTCTCCAGCGTAGAACAGTGCCAGGGGGTTACTGATGGTTTTACAAAGGCTCAACACACGCACACACACACACACACACACACACACACACACACACACACACACACACACACACACACACACACACACACACACACACACACACACACATAGTCTCCTGCACTCATTGTTTTGCTCCATGAATATGATAAACGAGAGCAGCTGTAATGGAGGGGGTCATAAAAACACACAAACCTCTCCAGTATTGTTTCTCAGCCATGTTTGCCGTGACAGTAAACGTCTTTTTACGGGTTAAGGAGGTCTTAAAAACTTTTGAAAAAAAAAACAAAAAAAACCCTGAACTTTCATTGCTTTTTCATAGCAGTCATTAAGCACAAGAAAAATGCATCACGTGCAGACTTAGACTGACAAGTATGCACTTTCAGTGAAGGGGGCACCTTCTTTTCAAGATTTATCTGAGGGGAGGCCCCCAGAGTCAAAATGTGAAACCCTGTGGTTCGGTCTACCTGATACCTGAATGACTTGTGTTGTGAGATTTTCCAACATTATCTCATAAAGCTGTTTCACTATGACAGTTGGGGCTTCTCTGCTCCAGCATACCTGATTCAAATGAACGGATGGGGAATCGAGCTCTGCTGAAGCCTGATGACGAAGCAGGTGTGTTGGAGCAGGGGAAATATCTAAAACATGCAGGACAGTCGGCACCAAGGAACAGGATTGAAAAACACCACATTATGATATTGGAGGTGTTAGGTGTAAGAAAAGTCGAGTCTCATGCCCTACAGCGTTTTGGGATGGCAGCTGACCTGTCCTACATCCTACATCCTAAAGCATCAGTTTGTGACGAGTTGGGAACGAGACTCAAAAATAATAAAACATTTCTAAAGAACTTCACCTTTACATAAAAACCCTGTGAGATATACTTGCTAGTGATATTAATCTTCAGGGGAAAAACACCCTCCATGCATTCAATCAGAGTGTAAATAAAATCATCCTTTTTGGCATCATGTGTTTTGATGCTGCCAGTGTGCATGACGATGAGTGAGATGATTACTTGTGTATATATAGCAAATTTGGGAAATGAGTCAAAAGCCTTTGTTGTTGTGACAGAAGTGGAGTATTCGTCTCTTCCTGATTTATTTGTGTCTGAGAGAGATAGAGAGAGGCTGATGGAGCGACATGGAAGGAAATGAAGAATGACATTTGTTATGACAGCAGCAGATTTTTCATTTTGTCACGCCGTGCTGGGAATTATCTTCGTATATGTGTGTTCGAACACTCCGTCTGAGTGTTTGGTTCATTTGGGCACTCAGTCTTAACTTATATGTACAGAATGAGATGTCAGATGATATTTAACCCCCCAGCAGCATGTTGAACTCAGGGTTCAAAGACACAGCTGTCATACACACTAAACTGGCTGAAGGATGGATGGATGGCGATCTTGAGGGAGATGTGTCACTCGCCATGTGTTTTTCCTCTCTCATGAGTATGTCGGCACAAATTAACATTTCAGTGAACACTGGTGCTGGGGATTCGAGAAGCCCCAAACAGTCGGACACGCGGCAGTTGGTGGCTCAGCAGGACGAGGCTCCGGCTGTTTTGCCTCAACGCTCTTTGCAAAACGCTGTTTGGTTGATGATGATGAACATTTTAGATCTACCCGAAAGTAAAACATTTAATCACAGATACATTTCTCTCTCTTCCTCCTCCCACCCTCGGGTGCTCTCCCCCTCCTGCCCCTCATCATCTCGTTTGCTCCCTCACAGTTTATCTCTGCTGAACCATGACTGTAGGCCAAACTGTGTGATGGTGTTTAAGGGGACAAAGCTGCAGCTGAGAGCCGTTCGGGATATCAACCCTGAAGAGGAGGTAGGTGATGACAGAGTACTCACAACATTATGGAATACGACTCATTATATCGACTTTGATGTCGCCTCTGCTTTTTACGATCATCTTCTTTTATAAGCAGTATTTATTGAATGTTTGTTCGTTTGCTGTTGTTATTGAAGAAGGAGCCGATGCCTGAGGCTGTTTTACTAATCTGAAACTAAGAACCCTAATTCCATGAGTATAACATCGCTGTGGTTATTGCCTGAATTTTAGTGGTGTGATAATAAATGTTGATGGAGGTACAATTAACTTAATGTCATTAAAGTGATCCTTAAATTGTAGTGAAGTGAAGTATCGCTGCAGCACGAGCGGGATGACAGCTCGTAAATTGGCAGCGTCTTCCCTCATTTTCCATACTTCACCATTTCTCAGGTTCTCAGCCATCCAGGTCATGGTAATTGTAAGTGCTAAATCGTTGGCAACTGGACGGGTTTCAGTTACTTGAAGACGTCTCACCTCTCTTCCAAGAGGCTTCTTCAGTTCTGACTATCTGGAGGGGAGTCGCAGGCTTTTAAACTCTGTGTGGGAATGTCCTCACAGAGTCATTGAGAACACGTGTGGGTTGTTGACCCAACCGGCCTTTATGTGGATTGCTAATGCTAGGTGACTATATGTAATGAGATGTGTCCATGCCATCTGGACGAAACATACACGCTTTGCCCCTACAGCAACCATACTCAATCAACACGATTTAAGTTCCAAATTATTCACCACGCTGCCCAGAACTGCTTTTAATTCTGATCTGTGTTGCAGCAAAGAATAAAAAATGTCAACAATTCATTGTCCTCTTTTTAGCTAACTATAAGTTACATCGAGACACTGTCATTGACTGAAGATAGACAGAAGCAGCTGGAGGACCAGTACCACTTCACCTGCCGCTGTCAGCGCTGTGACTCCCAAGACAAAGTAAGACACAAATACACAAACTATGTTGTCACATTCACTGCTGATTTTTTCATTGTTCACAACTCCCATTCAACATATTAACTATATCAGTGGCTACTGACCCAACAGGCTTATTTCCCAGAATTGGGTATTTATCTAATAAAAGTTGAAGCGGTGAGTTAAATGTATATAAAAACAGAATACAACTATTTCTAAACTAAATAAGAACACTGTGTAGTACATGTAGTAATGTCCTTAATACATGTTTCCTAAATTCCTATTAATTCCTATTTCCCTGTTGTGGAGCACAAGTCCAAAGATATCTGAAGACACCCTTCAAATATCTCACAATCTCACAATATAAGATTTTACTTCAGGTCTTCCACATCATGCCTGACATTTATCTTCTTATTCTACTGAAGTATTTTCATATTCACTACTTTGACTTGTTGTTTATACTGTAGTCTGAACGTAGTACAAAGGCAATATTCCAGGAGTAGTTGCATCAGTTAGAAAAAATCTCTGACAGGAACTTAATGGATAACCTAGAGTGATTGTACAAGACGAAACAATAGAAGAGACACTGTGGATCTGCGAGCTGTATTTAAAGAAAAATCTTGTTGGCATGCTGCTGAATCACAGTGTGTCTGTGGTGTGTCGAAATATCTGAAACTGCAATAAAAACACCTGCAGAGAGGTTAAAATGGCTAAAAGTCCTCCTTGAGTATCCCATTAAAGTAGAGGAGTGCTCCACTTATCTTCACTGGCTCTGATTCTTACTGCCTGAGCCTATGTTTAGATCTGTTGTGTGCAAGTGAACGTGACCATGGTTGTCTTTAACGCCACACACACACACACACACACACACACACACACACACACACACACACACACTCCCATGTACTTTGTCTGTATGAAGTTCTTCTCTAATCTAAACATAACCAGGATTATTTCATCTCTAAACTCTGCAAAAACTGCTCTTGCTTGAAAAATGTAAAACTTGTGCTTTTCACATGACCTGATGTCAAACACACACATGCATGCACTCTCTCTCGTCCTCCCTCCCTCCCTCTCTCTCTCTCTCTCTCTCTCACACACACACACACACACACACACACACACACACACACACACACACACACACACACACACACACCTGCCATGCGGCTGTTGGCTTAGTCATCTGTGCAGAACATGTTTCAGTGTACACTCTCCTGTCCTCTCCTCCTTTTCCTCCTTCACTCTCACTTTCCACCTTATCTCCTGCTGTCCTCCTCTTCCTCTCCATCGCTCTGTCACGGTCCACCTCTTCGCTCCTCTTTCTCTTTCTCTCT